>JAUCBJ010004880.1:0-87339 GCA_032718475.1 Nemertoderma westbladi | reverse complement strand
TACCGCGGATATACGCGGATAGTGATGTACTTAATAATATATAATGTATATCAGGCACATTTTTCTTTAATTGCTATTAGTCAATTAATGGGAGTTATATTAGATGAATGAGAGTTAAGAACAGATTCAACAATCTATCGGCTCAATGTGTAGCTTTTCGCAACATTTACAGGTGGCTGAAATAAGTGAAAACTACTACTACAATCGCATCTATTTAATGTTTTAGAAGTTTGACAGGATGGTTTGACAGGTGTCTACTGTCTGTGTGTTGGTTAGTCTACGGGAGGTCTTTGCATACAGCAATTTTGTGCTGTTTATAGTTGTTATTTATGCATTACAACATACCTGCATTCCAATTATTGCATAGATAAAAAATATCATAACAATCAATAGACAGACATATGGCAGGGCTAGGAACGCTTGCCCAAAAGTCCATAATAGAATTCTAATATCGCTGCCTTGTCGTAGCAACTTTACCAGACGAGCTGCTCGAAACAGTCTGAGTACACCGACTGCAGGGATATCGGCTACATTGTCAATCAGTTCCTACAAAAATACAACATGGAACATAAATTAATTATCATTTCAGTAGATATTATTTAACGTAGATACTAAATTTAACAGCAATATGATATCCCCCCCCCCCCCCCCCTTGCAAATTCATGGAGAAAATAAGCATAGTGGACAGCCCATGACGTTCGTGAGACGCGTCCTAAAAGGACACAGGCTTTGAAGATGCGGATAATCTCGCGAAAGTCATGGGGGATATGGAGTTGTGGCGGTGCAACTTTGTTGATAAGCCGGCATAGCATTCTTAACGCACGCTGCATTGGGCTTGCTAATTGTGTATTGCATGGTGGTGACAAAATGTTTTTGTTAAGGTGGCATCGCATCTCACTGAGCAGTTTCATTGCAGCAGGCCGATTATAGTAGTAGTAGTAGTAGTGCATCAGCTAGTGTATTAGAAAGCAGGGTGACTTCATCCACAATGTGTGTGACTGTGACTGTAGTTTCAGGATATCTGCTACTTTTTATGATCTTGTAGTGCGAATCCAAGGTATTCTCCCATTGCATGAATACAATACAATATAATTTCCATTACGAATAGTAATGGCACCACTGTGTTACCTTCCAGTATGCCAGCAAGGATGGAGAGGGGCTTTGGTATTCCATAAACTCTTAGGATTTCCAGCATTTTACCTCTATGGATGGAGTAGAATGCTTTCTTGAAGTCCAGAAATGTCAGAGCTGCATGATAGTTCATTGACTTAATTCCTTCAACCAGCCTCTGTAGCCTAGTATTTGAGTTATTGTTGACCTGGTTGAAAGTAATTTTGGCTCATATGTGATAGTTTCTCTATGTGAGGTTTAATTCTATAGAATTATTTTGTTGTATAATTTGGCAGCTACCACACACTGATCCCATTATAGTTTTTTTTGCATACCCAAGTTTCTTTTCTTGGGGAGAGGCTTTATTTGACTTTTAGTTCAAATTGGTAGTGCTAGTGGCCTTTAATGCGATTTCGATTTAATATATAGCTTTAATTTCGATGTTTGGTAGCTGCTCAAGCATTTTGCTGAAGTGATATTTCCATTTCCATACACGTTCTTCAGGATTATTAGCTTCTAGTTAATAAGATACAGTTTGCCAGGTAAGTCTTGATTGTTGGTGATCGTGATTGTAAGCAATTGTAATTTCTCCAATCTTGTCCTGTATGTTCTCCTGGCTGATGTTGTCTTTGATGCATCCCAAGAAAGTCATGGGCTGACAAACCTGACATCATGTCATAAAGTATAATAAAGTCATAGACATAAGACATAAAGTCATAGTCATCTCTCTTGCAAGTAACCTCAGAACCATGGCACATACTGTTTTAAATTGGGTTTCTGGGGAATATGCCCCTTGGCGTTTCCATATTTATTATATTCTGGTATATAGAATCGGTGTCATTTCTAATGAGAGCGGTACAATTGTGTACGCTTTATCATTCATTTATTACTTTATCGTTATCGTACGAAGAATGTCAGTCTGCTGCCAGTCTGGTGTAGCACACAGTGTTAGCTACCGTTATGGCAGTCCGAGGTACATAAGCAAATAGAAGTAAAGTAATAGTTTATGCTGAATACATATTACAGGTTGCACGGATACACTTGGGTGTACCCATTTAGTTCAAGTCTGTAAGGAAAGTGCAATAAGTACACGCTTCTATTAAAATCCCATTAATTATGGTATTTATAAAAAATACGTTTCTATTACAATCCAATTAATTATATTATTTATAAAAAATACATTGATCATGACTTTAGCGGACATAACTTTAAAGTCTCTACTTACATATCTTTCAATGGTTGTCAAGGCAACATCAACTATACTGCCAAGAACAGTGATGGCATCAAAGATATTCCAGAAGTCATAGAAATAAAACTGAAATAAAATTAAATTATATTTGGCAAGAGGAAAATGTGGACAGACAAATATTTGCGATAAGTTTTGTTTTGATTTACTATTATTTTTTAATATCCGAAATATTACAGTTCTTTCAAGCCAATGCCAATAACAAAATCCAATGCCAATAACAAATGTAAAGATCAGATGTTGTAAAGAATATTATTTTGTTACATCATGTCAACTTATCAACGTTCTGGTGAATTACTCGTAACGCTGCAATGTACTACTTTGCAGCGTTGCGGCCTATAGGACGGAACAACTTCAATTACCGTATTCCAGAATGTATTATTTCCATATATATTAATGCGTGCTGCTTTATTACCCGTTTGCAGTGACGGGACTAGCTACTGTATGTAAAGTATTGTTTTACGTGTAGGCCTACTGTAAGCCATTATGGCGAAACATCCAATAGAAGACACTAAAATGACCAAAGAAAATGGCGACAGTGTTCAGTAAAACTGAACGGACACAGACGGTGAATAAGTTTGCTTCAGTCGACTATAGTCAAGATGGATTAATGATTTATCACATCCATGCAGGAGATAACTTCCAATAAACTTTAATTAGATTTAAATGTATAATTAATACTGTGTACCTGTTAATAAATTTTACTTATATTCGATATAGTACATGATTAAAATGTATAAATGAGTATCCATAAAATCCTTTCTTCACATAACGAACGCTGATAAGTTGACATAATGTAACAAAATTACATACATCATTGCTTGCAAATATTCAGCTATTCAGCGTTAAAGACCCTTGTTTATTTATGTAAACCTCCCTCGCTGCGCTCGATCGGTACATAAATAAACTCGGGTCATAGCGCTGCAAAGTGCTACTTTGCACACAATGATGTAAGCAGTTATAAACGTTAGCTTGTTTGAAAATTGTAGTATTTAATGGCTATGACAAACTAATAATATGGTAATGTGCAAATGGGTCTCGTGACACCTGGATGGTACTTAAGGCATCCCAATAGTAATGCTCATTCGCTTTGATAGTACATTACTAACCTTTCTCAAACCAACAAGTTTCATTATTGCCTCAAGTGTAAATATGAAGGTGAATACCATATTGGAAAAATATAGCGCAGTATCATAGTCTTCAGGCATTTTGTAGAACTGCAAATATAATTTAAATGAATAACTGCAAAATATAATATAACTGCTAATTAATAATGCGCTGTGGCATTAATGTATTTGAAGCTGAATATTATTCTACACATTTTCGATTACCTTTAATGCTCATAAATATTACAATAAAACCCTTAATTACCCCACCGATATGTATGTATTAATAATATAATTTGAAAAATGAAAATGCCAGTTTCTAGAATTCTAATAAGGAAAAATTAATAATCCTGATTAATAATTGAGGCCGTTTCCCAAAGCAAACTGACCAGTTAAGTCTATAAAGGGGGGCTGATTTGTCTGCTGCTCAAAGCAAAGGCATCCAGACATGTTAACAGCAATAACACGCACCAATAACACGCACCTTTGTCATAAGAATAATGGAGTTGAGGATAATACAAGTCATTATCACCCATTCAAATCTGTTGGAAATTATAATCTTCCACATTTTGTAGCAGAAAGAATCGCGGTCTTGGGGCATATAACGGTTAATTGGTTGAGCTGACCAACAAAATGAAATGCAGGATCCCTGGAATTATTAATTAATAATGATATATGTTATGTATGTGCAGCAAGGACTACTATACTACAGGACTGACATACTGCCTGATCCGACTTCCACCCTTCTGCCCTCGAAGTCCACTGTTTTCATACTGCTGTAAGTTGTAATGCTACTGTATAAAGATTTATACCAATGTACTTAACCTACAGACAGACAGATAGACAGTTTACTGGTTTTGTTATAGTCCTACCGCTGGTATATGGGAATAGTTCAGTTTGTATAGTCATATAGTACATTCAACTGGACGGCCTACTGATGGTAGGCCTACCCTGGTAGCGCGTGCGTACTCATACCACGCTGGTACGGTACTGCGACCAATCCGGTACCAGTACCTTGGTGGTACCATTTGTTAGTAATTAAATCAGTTACTACTGTACTATAGGTATTTAAGGTGCCGTAATACAACATTAGGCTAAATTACTAACAGAACAAGTTAATTATTATTATTAGGTATATTATGCCTAATCATTGTGTATTTGGCTGCGACGGCAATTACGCAGGAAATACCGTTTGTGTAGTGAAACTTCCTCATGTCAGTGCCAGACAAGATCAGTGGATCACCACGCTACCATGACGCAGTGCAGATGACGGCTCTCCATTTAAGTACAGAAGCACTGCCCTCATTTGTATTCAACATTGGCCAGAGTTTCCCAAGGGAATTCCGCACAAGAAAGTCCCTGGCGGTTTCTTGCAACAAACAATACCTCCGTTCTACTTCCCTGGAGTTCCCTTATCGTGTGTTCCACCACAACCCCCCACTCCACTAGAACTCCCTCCCATTGAGGAACGCCAACTTCCGTTGCTCAATGAGCGAGATTGAATTGGGGGCTTTTTGCAGCTGACTGAACCTGTTGTTTCTATGTGGCTAAAAGGAATAGCAGGAAACGGTCGCGATACTGACATTTTTGTGAAACGATCGGAGTTCAAAGTATTGGTCTTCTTATTCTATAATGACGAATATATTGGACAGGTTTCACTTTTGTCAAAGAAGCAACTTTGATCGGACGTGTTCGTATTGGTGGTTGATCAGTATTGGGGTTGCCGCTTCGGGTTATCGCATTGCCCCGCTCGCAATAGCCAACTAATACATTGGTCTTAGTTGGAAGAAGTCATTGCAGTCGTGAAACATAATGTTGGTACTACGACATCACTACTTATGAAAGCAAAGGAGTATGTTAATACTGCAATTGATATTGGGTCATCCAAATATATGTCTCAGCTTGAGTTTATATCGCAGATATGTACATATCGTTTATATCGTAGATACATAGTGTATTTGGTTACGCGAACAACCATCCTACTAATCTGGCCTCCTCTGTTCTATGCACCATGATGAGAGTTCTACGTGGCGGTGTCTCTGCTATGGTACAAATGACGCCTGTTCATTCGTTAACCGGAAGATTTGAGTTTGATTGCATCAATGAGTTGATCAAGTGCATCCATAAATATGGTGTTTTTGCATTGATCATTATTATGGGCAACCTACGAGTTAATAGGGCTTGTTATGCGTTGTTTGCTGTATTAGAATATTCTCCAGCCATGGAAAGTACCACACCCACTTGAATCATCCCAACCACTGTACCTTCTGAATGAACTGATATATTTCTCTACAGGGGGTCACACGTTGAGTCCGAGCCCGGAGAGACTCTTTAAAATGAGATATACAGAGGAGTCTACAAGGGAGTCACTCGTTTAATTTTCCGGTTTATGTTTAATATTTGGGATTGTTACTTAATCAATTTATTAATGAAGAGCCCGTATCGGGGCCATTGATGTGTTTTCACTCTGGGGTAGGGAATATTGGGTTGGCGATCGTAATAAATAATAAAGTAATAACATAAAGTACCTACTAGAAATATAAAGTAACAACCTACAACTAGTAATATAAAGTACCTAATAATAATAGCCCTTTAAAGTAATAATATCAGAAAGGCGGTTGGGGGTGAGGGGGAAGGGTTACCTGGAACCTGGCTTGAGAACTGTTAGGATAGTAAATGACCAGAGATAAAGAATATAGAGAGAGGTCCATGTATATTGTATAGACAATATACCGCTAGTTGAATCCGTTCGTCTGTGTCACAATATTCCCCTACTGATAGGGATACTGTTCACTACGGCGGTGCGTTTTTTACTTTTTTCGATTTCATTGTTCTACCGGTGCACAAAAGTTGCCAAATGGTAAAAAAATAAGGCAAAAAAAATTTCTTTAAATTTCGTCTATGTCTTCACGGATCCCAAGAGGGTTGAAATTTTGTGCCATCGCGATGCACCATAACGAAATTTATAACAATATAACACATTGATGAAAGATCAATGACTCAAAAAAAAACTTCCTGCATGCATCAAATGTCATCAAATGGGTCCAAACTTAGTTAGATACCTAAATTTTAATTTTTGGATTAAGGGAAGTAGTGCCACAGGCACATGACCAGAACTTACTCTTTGGCGCAAGTGATGATTATTCTCAATTTTGGTGATGGACAACTTTTAGTTCTCCCACGGCATTATTATTATGCTCATTAGAACCACAATGACCGATTTAGTGGGGGTAGACATCATCAAAATAAGCATAGAGCGAATAGTTCTTGAGATATTACAGAAAATGTTAATTACGGCACAAGTCAACATTACTGCCTTGATGATTTATAGACAAATACACAAAAATGTTACTTCTAATTATTTTAAGGCATCAAAAATACTTAAAGAGTAGTGATTAATTCACTATAGTTTTTGTACAAAATGTGTGGAATGGGTCAACTCAATATCAAGTAGTAATTGGTGGATATAGTCTTGACATTTTGTAAAATAACTCAAAAACTAATGACTCTACTCTTATTTTGAAGGTGTCTTCACCCATTATATCGATCATTTCTGTGATGTGTCTATTCTTGATTCCTTGAGATAATTCAATATATCATTTATAGTGTATTTGTCCATATCACATCAAGGCGGTAATGTAGACCTGTGCCGTACTTCACATTTTCTGCGATATCTCAAGAACTATTCACTCTACGTTTGTTTTGAAGGTGTCTACCCCCACTAAATCGGACTTTGCGGTTCTAATGAGCATAATATGAATGCAGTAGGAGAACTCAAAGTTGGCCATCGCGAAAATTGAGAATAATGATCACTTGCGCCAAATGGTAGGTTCTGGCCATGTGCCTGTGGCACTAGTTCCCTTGACCCAAAAATTAAAATTTTGGTATCTAACTAAGTTTGGACCCATTTGATGACATTTGATGCATGCAGGAAGTTATTTTTTGAGTCATTCATTTTTTATCAATGTGTTATATTGTTATACATTTCTTTATGGTGCATCGCGATGGCACAAAATTTCAACCCTCTTGGGATCCGTGAAGATATAGATGAAATTTAAAGAAATTATTTTTGCTTTATTTTTTTACCATTTGGCAACTTTTGTGCACCGGTAGAACAATGAAATCGAAAAAATGTAAAAAACGCACCGCCCTACGCACAGTGGGCCGATGATCTCGTTTTGCAGACATAGGGGTTTTCTGGTAAAATTATTCATTTTCATCCATAGCTGTAATAATATTTTTGTTCAGAATTTAAAGCTGAATCTGTTACAAACGAAAAATTCCATTATTAAGGAATACTTATCTTAATAGAAGAGTTAAAGTAAAAATAGAGTTTACGAGCGCAGTAACAATAATGCTCATGCGATACAAATTAATACCAATATATATAAAATTGAAGCACACCACAGCAAATTGCATAAAACAGTTGAATGTGCATGTTAGAGTCAAAGAAACTATTTCAAGTTCAGAACATCAATATAGGGAGTTTACATAGAAGCTAATGTCATCTATATCAACACTTGAATCTCCAGTCGCAGTAGAGTCCTTAATCTTGCAGTAACGAGTGAAATGACCATGTACTTTGCAGAACTTGCAATAACAGGAGCTTAAGAACTTGTGGTTGTTGATTACAGGATCAGATCCCAACCACATTATGTTCAAACAGTCAGTTAGGTTAGCAGTTTGGCTTGTTTTCCGTGAGTGGGAGATCCTAATTGATCGAAGGAACTTATTTGAACCTTCCAAGCCTTCTTCAGACACAGCACCCAACCCAGATCCATGATTGATTTGAATTAATTCCCATGAGTGAGCTAAGACTTTATGAACTGTTGGAGTGATGCTCACCCATTTGAAATTTTCAATAATATATATATGTGTATTAGTGCACAGTTCTTTGTAACGCTCTAAATTGACAGACAGTCGGCTTCGAATTATTCTCAATATCAAGGAGAGCTTCTTCATCAGTACACAGATATGTTCTTGTTTAGCATCAGGCACTAATTGAACAAATATTGCATGTTAGAAGGATCATCAAATAAACGTCTAGCAACATTGCCTGTTGTTGTTGTACCTCCTTTGCCTGTGCTATCAGGAAACAAAAAAAACAAAACAAAAAAAAAACAAAGCCAGATTTGAAAACCCCAAAATGTCCACTATACCTTGATAATATCAAAAATGTGGCCAAACAATGTTCAAAAACCGCCTATTTCTGCACACCGGCCCATTGTGCTACGTTCACATCATTTTCTATGTCTCACAACTATAATGAATAGTTAGTACACAACACTCGTCCCCTTTGTTACAAGCCTCGCTGCACTCGTCCTTTATTTCTTGACACCAAAATATATTATGTTACAAATAATTATGATTGTTTACTAAATTTCATAAAAATCCTTCAATAACAATGTTTATAACATCATAAGCATTACCAAACCAATGGACTTTTTAGCGAAGTCAGATGAAGGGGTGTGTCAGTCCTGTACTATAGTAGTCCTTGATGTGCAGTGAATTCCTAGATTGGAAAATTGCGTGGGCCGGTTTTGCTATACATTTTGATGGAAAGATATAAAATACAGAGTAAAGATGGTACTTTGAAACAATTTAATAAAAATAGTATATATTCTGTAGTGGTACAGAAGTAGCGTAGTGGTACATATACCAACGTATGTTGGTTACATCCCTAAAATGTTGGGCTGCAGGTCTAAGACATCTCGTATGTAAATAGTACATAACAAAAATATTTGTTGGTTATGGTTAGTCAGAAAGTCAGCTAATTCTATGGTATAAATTAATTAATATATAATAATTATATTAATAAATTCGTCCACAATCTGTGCAATAAATAAATTCTTACTATATTTTTATCGATATCGCCAATGACATTGGTATCACCTTCTTCTTGAAACGTTATTATAATCAAAGCAACAAAGATATTCACCCAGAAAAATGGAAATACGATGAAAAATACAATGTAAAATACTGACAATTCCATCGAGAAGTAGGGAATAGGACCATGATTCTCGGTTGTTGCATCAATGCTGTTCTTTAACACACTGAAATATTATATTTATGGAATTAATGATAACTTATAATAAATGGTGTATTGTATCTTTTAATGTTTGAGAGATGTATTTTGTCCTGTGACAATTCTATTACTTTTACTATTCTATGTTATATATAAATATTAACTTACTTCAACGTTTTCTACAAGACTGAGAAGATTGTTATCATTCGTTCTATATAAATTATACCTAAGGTTTTATATTATCTAATATTTTAGCAGTATGCCAATTAATTTATTGTAAATTAAATTAATTTAATGAATAATAATAATTAATAATTAAATCAAATTAATAAAAATAATTGAATAATATGTCTTATATAGTTTACTGGATATTTTGCTACCGACTTACCCAGGCCAACCTTCTCCTGTAGTTACACAGAATAGAGAAAGCATTGAGTGGAGGGTGTTGTCAAAGTTCAGATCATGTATTTTCCATTCTCGTGGAATTTCATGAAAACCATCTTTAGTTTCTTCCAAAAATGATCCTCTGAAAGAGAAGTTGTACATATTTTCCAGAAAGTAGAATAAACAAAATAATACAGATAATTGAAATTATATATTTAATAATAAATAAAGATAATAGTTGTACATAATTTAATTGATCCTGGATGGAACCAGTTCGATCTCAACTGAACCTCATTGTCGTATTCACTGTGCCCATCAGCGCAATTCGCTTTGTCTAATTATGCTGTGACCAATGAAAATAATTTAAACCACTATGATGTTGAACATACTACTACTAGGATCGGCATGCTGCATTGCTGCTGCATTTTTATGAATGTTGTGACGGCTTGTCGACAAAATTGCACCGCCACAACTCCCTATCACCCATGACATTTGCTAGATCATCCGCATCTTCAAGGCCAGTGTCCTTTAAGATGCGTCTCAAGAAAGCCATGGGCTGTCCACCATGCTTATTCACTCCATGAGCGATGAGGCTGCCAAAGCACAAGATTATGCACTGGCTGGTCCTCACAGCGAATGCAATGTCCTGCAAAGCGGAATCGGCTTTTTTCTAGTGTAAAGCTTAGGGGAACCAATGCGACACCTCCAATGTTATATAGTGTCTGGTTGGAGATGTGTGCATTGTACTTGAACAGTGAACCCGGTGTAGCATTCTTGTGAATGTGCCATCCAGAGATTTGGCGTCCTCAGCAGTTAGAGCCCAACATGGACTCCCATAGAGGAGTACCGAGGGGTATAGAGGAGTATAGAGGAGTTCCGATTAATTCTCGGTGACTTCCAAATCCTGGAAAGCCTATTCAAGGCTGCCCATGCCTTTCCCTTATGTATTAGAAGGTCCTCAGCTGACTTCCAGATCCATGATCACAGGTAACAGAAGTCGTCCGCATGCTCAAACATACCATCCTTTGAGCTTATGCTCATCCGATCAGAGACTTGCTGAGGACTTTCAAAGTTAACTGTTAAAATTGTTGTCTTTCTGGAGTTAATAAAAAGACCAACACTAGAAGCAGCATGTTCTAATGAGCTGAGGAGCCGTTGGGCTCCCTCTAATGTTTCTGAGAGTACTCCTAAGTCATCAGCAAAGTCTAAATCAGTTAGGTACTTGGCAGGATTTCCTCGACTTTTGGAGCCAGTAGGTGGAGTTATCATCACCCCATCATCATTATGATGATCTAAGGACATGCGTAGAACATAGTCAACCACAATAATGAACAAGAATGGTGCAAGTGTGTCTCCTTGGAGGACGCCCCATAACACTTCAAATGGTTCTGTGTCACCGTCAACAGTAGATACAAATGTTGTCAAACCATCGTATACTGATCTGATTGCTGCAATAATTTTATCAGGATTCCCATAAAATGAAAGTATGCTGAACATACGTGGGCGAGAGACTGAATTAAAGGCCTTGAAGAACTCAACAAAGATAACAGCAAGATGCCTGTCTTTCTTTTTTGATAACTCTTCAATTATCCTTCTAAGTGCCAAAATGGGCTCCATGGTCCCACCACCTTTACAGAACCCATTCTGATTTCCACGGAGCAGTCTCTCAATGGGATCCCTGGTGCGATTTAATAGAATTCTATTGTATAGCTTTGCAGCAATCGAGATCATTGAGATTCCCCGAAAAAAACCATAGAGTGTTAGGTTGCCCTTCTTGGGAACTGGCACCAACTTATTTGTTTTCATTTCTTGTGGGACTCTTGTTGTTCGGTACATGTCTACTATGATGGGATAGATGAGCTTTAAACACTCAGGTATTTTAAAGACCTCAGGGGGAACACCATCTACTCCACTGACATGATTGGTCTCAATGCTCTTAGCAGCAGCCTTCACTTCTGCAAATGAGATATCGCCAATGGGAATATCTGGGAGTACAGACTCAGACACTTTTACTTTTATAAAGTTACCAGGCAATACCCTGTCATTATTGAGGAGCTTTTCAAAGTGGGCCTTCCAACCATTGAGGCGATTGGCTGGTGATTCAGCCTTAACCTTGGTAGTTGGTTGGCTTTCCACCCAATAAGCAAGTTGATCGATTTCCATGCCTGGGATGATTGCCTGGTGTCGTCAGCATCATTGATGGCATCAACCTGTTGGTTTATTAGCCCCTGTAGATTAACAGAGTACTGCCTGTTCAGGGACCTAGATGCAGCCTTAACTGCATTCTTGGCTGCTGTAGTCTGTTTGAGTCGGGACTCTTTCTGCGCCTTATAGAGGTCATTTCGGCACTCCTGAATTTTGTTGTCAGTCCAGGGGGCCCCTTTCCTGTTTCGAGGGTATACAGGAACTGTTTCTGCAGCTTCTAACATAACTGCTTCTGTGAAGGCAGAATACCCCTCAGTGATCTGTCGTCTCAGAGGCAAGAACCTCATACTTGTTGCTCAGCTGTAGTGTGAAGCTGGATCTCACACTTGGCGGTTGCAACAGAGAGGACCAGTCATGCCGCGGCAAGGCAGATTTCGTTGTTCTGCTTGCATGCACACTAAGTCTTACCTTGGCCACAATAAGGCGGTCATCACTGGAGAAAGGTCGAAGTGTAAATGCATTACAGTCTTGTATAGAGCTCTTGTATTTCCTACGAACAGAATATGGTCAATCTGGGACTTGTGACCACTGGGTCCACTATGAGTCCATAGCTTTGCAGTTCGCTTCTTGAACTGGGTTCCAGCCAAAAACAATCCATTTCCAGAGATAATCGATAGAGATACTACTAGGATCGGCATGCTGCATTGCAGCTGCATTTTTAAGAATGCTGTGCCGGCTTATCAACAAAATTGCACCGCCACAACTCCCTATCACCCATGACATTTGCTAGATCATCCGCATCTTTAAGGCCAGTGTCCTTTAAGATGCGTCTCAAGAAAGTCATGGGCTGTCCACCATGCTTATTCACTCCATGAGGCTGCCAAAGTACAAGATTATGCACTGGCTGGTCCTCACGGCGAAAGCAATGTCCTGCAAAGCGGAGGCGATTTTGTTCTAGTGTCAAGCTCGGGGGAACCAATGAGACACCTCCAATGTTATATAGTGTCTGGTTGGAGATGTGTGCATTGTACTTGACACAATGAACCCGGCGTAGCATTCTTGTGAATGTGCCATCCAGAGATTTGGTGTCCTCAGCAGTTAGAGCCCAGCATGGACTCCCATAGAGGAGTACTGGAACTACTGCTGCTCTAAATAATCGGACCTTAAGTTTCCGATTAATTCTCGGTGACTTCCAAATCCTGGAAAGCCTATTCAAGGCTGCCCATGCCTTTCCCTTACGTATTCGAAGGTCCTCACCTGACTTCCGGATCCATGATCCCAGGTAACAGAAGTCGTCCACATGTTCAAGCATACCATCCTTTGATCTTATGCTCATCCGATCAGAGACTTGCTGAGGACTTTCAAAGTTAACTGTCAGAATTTTGGTCTTTCTGGAGTTAATAAAAAGACCAACACTAGAAGCAGCATGTTCTAATGAGCTGAGGAGCCGTTGGGCTCCCTCTAATGATTCTGAGAGTACTCCTAAGTCATCAGCAAAGTCTAGATCAGTTAGGTACTTGGCAGGATTTCCTCGACTTCTGGAGCCAGTAGGTGGAGTTATCATCACCCCATCATCATTATGATGATCTAAGGACATGCGTAGAACATAGTCAACCACAATAATGAACAAGAATGGTGCAAGTGTGTCTCCCTGGAGGACGCCCCATAACACTTCAAATGGTTCTGTGTCACCGTCAACAGTAGACACAAATGTTGTCGAACCATCGTATACTGATCTGATTGCTGCAATAATTTCATCAGGAATCCCATATAATGAAAGTATGCTGAACATATGTGAGCGAGAGACTGAATCAAAGGCCTTGAAGAAGTCAACAAAGATAACAGCCAGATGCCTGTCTTTCTTTTTTGATAATTCTTCAATTATCCTTCTAAGTGCCAAAATGGGCTCCATGGTCCCACGACCTTTACGGAACCCATTCTGATTTCCACGGAGCAGTCTCTCAATGGGATCCCTGATGCGATTTAATAGAATCCTATTGTATAGCTTTGCAGCAATCGAGATCAATGAGATTCCCCGAAAAGAACCATAGAGTGTTAGGTTGCCCTTCTTGGGAACTGGCACCAACTTATTTGTTTTCATTTCTTGTGGGACTCTTGTTGTACGGTACATGTCTACTATGATGGGATAGATGAGCTTTAAACACTCAGGTATTTTAAAGACCTCAGGGGGAACACCATCTACTCCAATGGCACGATTGGTCTTAATGCTCTTTGCAGCAGCCTTCACTTCTGCAAAGGAGATATCGCCAATGGGAATATCTGGGAGTACAGACTCAGACACCTTTACTTCTATAAAGTTATCAGGCAATGCCCTGTCATTATTGAGGAGCTTTTCAAAGTGGGCTTTCCAACCATTGAGGCGATCGGCTGGTGATTCAGCCTTAACCTTGGTGGTTGGTTGGCTTTTCCGCCCAGTAAGCAGATTGATCGATTTCCATGCCTGGGATGATTGCCTGCTGTCGTCAGCATCATTGATGGCATCAACCTGTTGGTTTATTAGCTCCTGTAGATTAACAGAGTACTGCCTGTTCAGGGACCTAGATGCAGCCTTAACTGCATTCTTGGCCGCTGTAGTCTGTTTGAGTCGGGACTCTTTCTGCGCCTTATGAAGGTCATTTCGGCACTTTTGAATTTTGTTGTCAGTCCAGGGGGCCCTTTTCCTGTTTCGAGGGTATACAGGAACTGTTTCTGCAGCTGCTAACTTAACTGCTTCTGTAAAGGCAGTATAGCCCTCACAGTGATCTGCCGCCTCAGAGGCAAGAGCCTCATACCTGTTGCTCAGCTGTAGTGTGAAGCTGGATCTCACACTTGGCTGTTGCAACAGAGAGGACCAGTCATGCCGATAGAGATAGAGAGATACAGAGATAGATTAGCACTATTGCTATAGACCCAGGGCGATGTAGGTGATTGATGCAGACATGCATTAAAGTCTCCCAGGAATGTTAAGAATGCATGCTGATCCACTACATCAGTAGCTGCTTGTAGATTGTGATATAAATTTTCCACCTCCTCTACAGGGGCAACACTAGTTGGAGAGTAGCACACAATAAGAACCACCTTAGGAAACTTCTTAGCCAGTCTTCCAGAACATGATAAGTGGTAACGGATGATGCGGTTAGAGATTTGGTCTATTTTGTCCAATGCTGCATGTGCAGTTAGATTCATCAATAGACCAATTCCACCATTGCCACTATCATCTGCTGACGCGAGGGCAAGTCGCTAACCGCCCCCATGTTCTTAATTAGAACCTCATCAGTATGTCCAGTCTGCATTTGGTGCTCTTGAACACCCACTGCGCTAAGAGAAAGCTTATCTGCCAAGGCAGTCAGCTCACCTTGTCGCATTGGAGACCCGAGTGTTAGGGTGTTTACTGAGGCTAATCTAGTGACTTGCCTCAGATTCACCAATGGCTTTGTTGGTCGGGGTGGAACATGAGTGTAGCCTCCAACTCCAGAATCCTTCTACCCCTCACAATCTGTCCTCCCTGGTGACCCAGTGTTTGGGCCAGAAAGGTCATCAGGAAAGGGACTCAAATAATTGTTGGCTGCTCTCTCTCCAGTAGGGGGTGAGACAGGCAGCCGGACAGGATATAACTGATGCCTATGAGGCCGATTGTGTCCAGTAATTCCACTGGCCTCTAGTGGCCGGACCTCCGCATTACTAATGTAATCCATAGTGGGGGTTGGGGGGTGCTTTTTTGCCGAGTCAGCTCTCGGGGCAAATACCACACCCTGGTTTGCCATTCCACAGGGTGGGTGTCGCAGTGGAGTCATATATGAGGCCCATCACCCATATCTACTCTGGTGCACATGACCAACCATTGGCTGTGCAGCTCATCTGCTGGGTCATGCCCTGTACCCCTGCTGCCAGGTGCAGGTCACAGTGAAGTGCACTCAGAGTGGACATGAGAACACTCTACTCCTGACCAGCCATTGGTAGATCACCATCTGCCTGGCCAGGCAATATACCCCTGCAGCCAATTATATGGATCCTTAATCCAGGACCAAGGGTGTGTCCTTATCCCAGAACGAAGGGGGGTCCTAGTTACAGGACCAGATTTGCCCTAGTAAGAGGGTCTATGCAGCTACAGGTGGCACCTCCTTTATGCTGCATGGAGGTGGCAAGTTTTCTTGATCAATGACATAGAATACCTGACCTGACCTATTGTTGAACACAAGGCTTCACAAAGCACAAGATTGCGCACTGGTTTGTCATCATGACGAGAGCAATATCCTACATAGTGCAGGCGCTCTATTCAGGTGTCAAATAGGGGATAAATATATAAGCGGATAGGAGTGCAGTACCATATAGGAGTACAGGTTGTACTGCTGTTATAAATAATCGAACCTCGAGATTCTGTTTATTATATGAGACTTCCAAATCTTGTATAGTTCATTCATGGCTACCAATGCCTTCCCCTACGTTTTTAAAAGTCTTCACCAGACTTCCAGATCCATGATCCCATGTTGAGAAGTCATCTGCATGCTCATGCCCACCATTATATATTATAATAGAGCACATGATCAAACATTTGCTGAGGAAGGTCAATGCTAAATGTCAAGCTTTTGGTCTTCTTATATCGTATTGTATACAAGACTTCTAGAAAAGATCCATAGAGTATTAGGTTGGCCTTTTATGGAACTGGCACCAATATATGGGGGGGGGGGGGGGGGGGGGGCAATCTAATCTACTGGCACGATTGGTCTTAATGTTCTTTACGGCAGTCTTGACCTCGGAAATGGAGATGTTAACAAGGGGTATAACTGTGAGTTTTGAATCACTCAGACATGTTGGTCTATCTGAAAATTACCAGTGATATTGTGTTATTTTCAAAATCTGCCTTATCTAACATGTAATGTAGCGAACTAACCTGCACTCATTTTCTGTGAATTTTGATTGATCTGTGCAATAAAAAAATTTTCCTTTAAATAGTTGAACACCAATAACAGAAAATATGAAATGGAACAAGGTGTAGACAACAAGTATTGAAGATACGTTCTTTATGGCAGTGACAACGCAATCAAACACATTCTGAAACATAAATAATTGAATCGTCAAATTAAATCACATTTCACATTTAGCAAGTTAAATCACAATAAGGAAAAATAATAATATTTCAACACAACAAGTATCTAGCTTTAATCCACATATTAATATAATATAATATAATATAATTATTAAGTATTTTTGCATAGAAGCTCATTTTTTATTTAGAATAATTGTGTCTGTAGAGAAGATTGGCTTTAATTAACCATAATTATTGTACGGAATTGCTAATTTAATGAGTTCCAATGACCCATATGGATGATGATTCAATAAAGATCTATAATGTTCTTCTTATAATTATTTATTTTTAGTGCACAAACCTTTAGTTTAGGAACTCTCTTTATAGTTTTAAATGGTCTGAGAACACGAAGTGATCTTAGAGATTTGATAATTCCAGCACTACTTGTTTGCTGAGCCCTGTTATGGAAGGGAAATGAAATTGTAACATAATGTGTGTGGGAATACCTCTACAATCATACTACTTAATGAATTAAATATAGCATATCAGTTTAGAAATAGGTAAATATGTAATACAATGTTTTCTACTTTTATATATAAATATCACCCGACCTCGCTTGTAACATTAGCGATTAGCCAGACGCAGCTTTATCGTCTCGGCATATCGGCTAGGAATATCGGTTCGGCATATCGTCTCGGCATATCAGCTCGGCTCGGCTCGGCTCGACTCGACTCGGCTCGGCTCGACTCGGCTCAGCTCAGCTCGGCTCGGCTCGGCTCGACTCGACTCGACTCGGCTCGGCTCGGCTCGACTCGGTATATCGGCTCGGCATATCGGCTCGGCATATCGGCTCGGCCTATCGGCTCGGCATATCGGCTCGGCATATCGGATCGGCATATCGGCTCGGCATATCGACTCAGCATATCGGCTCGGCATATCGGCTCGGCCCCAATTCATACGCATTTTTGCCCAACTTTTCTGGGAAGTAATTGGCTGACGATATTTCGTCCAACAATATAACTGCCCAATCAGTCTATAACGGTCCCAATCAAAGTTAACAAAACATGCATTTTTGCTAACTAGTGCATAATGTTTGATTGTTGTGTACATAGTATGTTAATAATATGTTATTATAATATTCTATGTTAAGCATATTAACCACGTATTCAGTGGTTTTTTTGTACTAAGGGGGCTGTCATAAAGCAGCACTGTCTCTATCACAACATAAATTATTATTGGTGTTTTGGGTGAATGAGTGGGTTCATATTATGATAAGTTTCGGGCACTCGTTTGGAAAGTCGGCAATGACGTCCAGGTGGGATCGAAATGGTGACCTCCAGGTTCGTCACCGGTGGTCGATCCCACCTGGACGTCATTGCCGACTTTGCAAAGCTGTGACAACGAAAATTAAAAATAACATAAAAAAATATTCAGAAATCTTGTTCTGGGATATTCAATATTTAAATTATACCTGGAATTGTATTGTGTATCATACTATACTATTTCAATAGTACTATTGATGGAAGCTAATAGCGGTAAAAATATTCACAATACTTTTTACACCCGATGATTTGCAGGATGTGTGTTTCTATAAATAACCAGTTTGTTTCCAGTAACAATGACAGTTTGTGCTTGATATTCGGACGCCAATAACTCCTGCTAATACAAAAAAATGCAGCATGATGTATGCAGTATGATGCATATGGATTCATAGTTTTCAGTCAGGCTAAGTAATCCTTTAGTAATTTAGGAATGTTATTAAAAAAATCACGAGCTGATGTGAATAATTTAATTAGTGGTTCATTTTGATCCAAACACCGTAATTTTTTCACAAGTTTGACACAGCTATAAATATGACATATGACATTGCACAGCTATAAATTGCATGTCGCTTGGTTTGACATTTGGTTGTTTCCAACAACTTTATTTAGACTTACATTTCCAATGAAAAACTGACAACAGAGCATAACACCGCCACACCATCAACAATATTCCATGGATCTCTACAATATGAGCCTGGATGGAGAAGTAATCCGAGATCAATGACCTGTGGAGGAAGAATTTAAGCAAAGATGAATGACACCTGTTCATATACTATTTAGCAATGCCTCAAAATATGGAAATAAATTAAATATTTTAAAATATTTTGGAATAATATTTTATCTTATATCGATTGCATTTCTCATCCCATTACCAGCTACACGGTAAATGTATGTGAGCTGACTGATAGTGTAACTGGAGTTTCTCCTTCACAGGAAGCTAATAATGGACTATATGCTTAAACTGACATAATTACATTTCTTAAAATGACTATCTTAATAATTCGACCGGTACATACTGTGTATATTATTAAAATTAAGTTTCTCTATCATAATAACAACTTTCATTCATACCTTTAGCAACATTTCCAACAGAAATACAGCAGTGAAGAACCAGTCAATACGATCAAGAGTCTGAAAATGTAGAAATTGTAATGAGAATGAAGTTGAATGACACCACATGAGTACTTGTTTTAAGGTACAGTGTACTGAATCTTGATTATTAACTGTTTACTAACCCAATTGAAGTTACTGTCGATGCTTATAGGACTCTCCGTAGCCAAGGCGCAGCTGCTCACAATAATAAGAAATAGGATTACATTCTCAAAATGTCTCATATTTACGATGTAATGAGCTGCCATTCTAACTCTGTGAAATAAAATTATGTATCATTGCATATAAATATACAAACTAATTGATCACTAATTGATGACAATATTATCACATTTATCAAAATAATTCAGTTACACTTAACACAATAGTCATTCTAAGCCAAGTTAATTATTTTCAAGTCAGTGTGGAATTCATCTTGAAATAAATATAATAAATTAATTAAAAATAACTCAATGATAGAACTAGTGGCCCGTGAAGGAAGTCGTAGGAGACAGTACGAGTCAAGTAAAAGCTTTTTCTTCTGTCTGATAATCAATTAGTGTGAGGGTGGTCCTGGTGGTGTGCGAGAAATTTTCTAGACAACTTCAAACTATAATTATTATGTTGTAATCATCTAATGAATTATAAAAGCTGTTGTGATTATAGAAGATAGAGAGCAGTTTGCGAAATGATATAGCTATCGGATAGAGTAGTCAGAGAGGAGTCGAGGTGTCAATTGATTAATAATAATAACAGAAGTTGTCATGAATTCAATACAATCGCCCACAAGAAGTGATAATACAAATTCGCTCTTATTTTAGTAATAAATAAAACAAGTTGAGATGTTTCAATGTAAACCGCGATTAACAATTTACACTGTTCAATGTAAACCACGATATTAATTAAATACAACAATTATATTATTATTATAACAGATTTTTATATTTCAAACTATAATGTAGCCTTATGGAGAATCATTATGAGGCTGAGTAAACATTCAGCCTTATAAGCATACAGCCTCCACAGTATTAATGATGGCACAACGATTTCAAAATAAAACAATAATTCGATGAGATCATAGTACAATACACTGTGTAGCCAACACACTGTGTAACTAACAGTCATTTAGCTTGCACGCCAATTAATTAATATTGGGAAGAGTTATTCAGCTAAGACTGTAATAGCCAGCTAAACCAGTTAATGTTTGCTTACTGTCTGGGTTGTAGAGTAGAGTGATAATACTTGGCACAGAAAGTACTTCTTTGTAAGTTGGCATTCCTATTGAATGCATTACCAGGCCATCTCTATACACTTTTCATGAGTGCCAGCTGGTATTTTTATCATTGCGCCTATGGCAATTTTCGTGTTTTGGGGCTATTTTTCGAAATAAAACAAGTTGAGATGTTTCAATTTAAACCGCCATTTCACAAGTACCCATATAAATCTATTTTCATGGTCCATGCAAAATTTCATCAAAATCGTTAGAGCCGTTTTTGCTCTAGGTCAGTAGCCAGTAGTCAGTAGCCAGTAGCCAATAGTAGCCAAAGCAAAATATTGAAAAACCAGTCCCAAGTGAGATAAAGGAAGAAAATGTATTTGTTTTCAAGGGTAAAATTATTGTTGAATATAATCAGTTATATGGTAAGAAGTAACTACCCAATCTTATATCAAATCAATGGCAATTCCACTACCGCTTTTCTACAAGTAAAGAACATAAAAACGTTCAACTTAATAATACATTAGGCATCAAGCAGCTACCGAATAAATTATATAAGAAAACCTAAACTACGTACCTGTTTGTTGGGCTCAATATGAACAGTGAAGTATAGGGAAGTATACGTGCAGAGTCATCATCTTCATCATCATCATATTTCTCTTCAACGAACTGATGGCCTATTCCATTGGTCTCTTGTACTATTGATTGAGGATGGAATCTATCCAGACGTATTGATGGTGTATCCATAACCAACTTAGGTTGGCTTATCGTTCTTTCTAAAGGGGCTGTTTGGATTTCATCATCAGCCACCTGAGGTTGAGGAGGCAGGTCTGCCTCACTTTGCTAGAGGAAGTATTTTTCTTACTAATCATTTATAATATACCTATTATTAAAGGTACACAATATCATATCTACACCTATACAATACAAATATCCCGGCCTGCATCCTATGTATGCATGATTTACTGCCTCTGCAATCGTGAAAGTGATGGGCGAAAGGGAGGTGTGGTGGTGTAATTTATTTAATCTTCTTTATTTCAGCATATTGCAGCCATATGGTAAAAGATAGATATATATTAATATTTAGCACGGAGTATTATAGTATAGTAAAATTTAATTAGGACGTAAATTAAATTAGTAATTGGACTATCTACATAATGTTATGAAGTTACTATATAATACTGAGACTGGGCGACACACCAAGTGAACAGTAGAGATAATTGAGTTTATAGATTTATCAACACGTATATGCAAACTACATAGAGCATGTCTATGTATTTCAATAAGTGATTTAATACCTAGATTAACAAGCATAGCACTGGCGCTGTTAGGCAAACCAGTTTCAACATTAAATAAATGTAAACGAAATACATTTCTGACTGTTTTGTTTATGGCGGTATGCAACTTATTAAAAGCAGATTTCGTATAATATATTTTAGACCAGAGAGCATAATAAAAGTCGAGAGAGTGACTTTTAACCCAGCAGCAATGAATCATCCAGATTGTAGTAGAGTCATCCCGATTGTAGTAGAAGTCATCCCGATTGTAGTAGAAGTCATCCCGATTGTAGTAGAAGTGATCCCGATTGTAGTAGAAGTAAAACAACTATGGGCTACTTTATACCTGCATTACCCCAAACTCTGGAAAACATCACTACTTTTTCGCAAACCACATTTATTCATATATTTTAATCTCTTTATTCAGATTTTGTATTTACATTTTTAAACTGACCTCGAGAATTTGTCTCTTGATTGCCTTTTCACGGTCTGATTTATCCTCAGCTTTTGTAAGTAGTTGAGCATTTGTAAGATTGTCGACAGCAATGGCCAGAAATACATTAAGCAACGTGTAGTTACCTAACAGAAATATATAATAACTTAATTAAACATTGACATAAAGTATAAAACAAGTGTAAACAATAATCTCCATTGCAAATGGAAAGCAAATGAAATAACAACTACTACTAGGTCGAGCAAACTCAGACAGTGGAAATGAGATCCTCCCAGGCTTCCCGATTCTCCATAGTTGTCGCAATTTCGTTTCTCCCAAGTTCAGTATCCCTTTCAAGTTGATCTATATATGTTATGGCCGGTAGTCCACGACTACGCTTTCCATGAGTTGGTTGCCAGAGAAGTAGATCTGGTATGACCTCGTCTTTACTTCGCCTGCAGTGCCCACTGAATCTTAATCTGCGTTCACGGAGGGTGGTTGATACAGGTGGTATTGTACCATAAAGCTCGGCGTTTCTCATGTGTTGTCTCCAGCTGATGTTTAGGGCTTCCCTTAGTAGTCTTGTGTAGCAACCATAAATTCGTTGTTCAAGTGATTTAGTCAGTGTCCAGGTCTCACCCCCGTATAAAAATACACTTTCCACTGTGGCTTGAAAGAACTTAGTCTTCAGGTGCCTGGAGAGATCTGATTACCAGATGGTATCCATTTTTGATAGAGCTACCCAAACCTTTGCTTTCCTAACTATGTCCTTTTTGCTACTCTCTATCCATGATCCAAGGTACTGGAAGTCGTCGACCTTCCTTAGTTGATTATTATCATTGGTTGTCAAGTTTCCATCAACATTAAAGGTCATGAATTAGATCTTGGTAGCATTTATATGCAATCCAACCTCCTTAATAGCCCTCTCCACTTTATTTAGTAGAAACTGTGCATCTGCTAAGGTATTAGAGAGCAGGGCGATGTCATCCGCAAAGTCGGTGTCTGTAACTGTAGTTGCCGGATATCTACTACTTCTGCGTTCTTGAAGTGTGAATCCCAGGTCTTCACCCTTTGTGGCCGTCCTCATTGCGTAATCCAGCACAATTACAAATAGTAGTGGTGCTAATGTGTCACCTTGCAGTACGCCAGCCAGGATTGAGAAAAACTCAGTTTCACCATCTGGTGACAGTACCTGTGCTTCTGTGTCACAATATAACAATCCAATGCCAGCATCAATTACTTCTTGTATTCCATAAGCTCTTAGGATTTCAAGCATTTTACCTCTATGGATGGAGTCGAATGCCTTCTTGAAGTCCACAAAAGTCATGACTGTGGGGAGATTTCTTTGACTTAATTCCTTCAATCAGTCTCCAGTGCAAGTATCTGAGATTTTATTGATCTATTTGGTCAAAATCCGTTTTGGCTCTTACGCAGTAGTTTCTCTATGTGAGGCCTAATCCTATAAAGAATAATTTTATTGTATATTTCGGCAGCTACCACAAGCAGACAGATCCCATGATAGTTTGTTGGTCGGATACCGAGGTCTCCTTTCTTGGGGAGAGGATTTAGTTGACCTTTAGTCCAAATTGGTGGTGGCTTTTCCCCTTTTAACATCTGGTTGCAAACATTCAATAATGGTCTGTTTAGCACTTCAGTTTTCCATACCTCCGCTGGGATTTCATCTAATCCACTAGCTTTATTATTGGACATGCTTTTAATGCTTCTTTGGAGTTCGGCAGGTGTGAAGTCCCCTGTTTCTATAGGTAGTGTCTTGTCATATATTTTCCTCGTAGGGCTGACCTCGATGTTTGGTGGCTGCCCAAGCAAGTTGCTGAAGTGATTTTTCCACTTCCCAACATATTCTTCAGGACTATCGGCTTTGAGGCGCCTCTTTGCACAACTTTTCCGACCAGATACCTCATTTACAGTTTGTCAGGTAAGTCTTGATTGTTGCTGTATGTATGCAGTTGTAATTGCCTCAGTTTTATCCTGTATGTACTTCTCCTGGCTGATGTTGTAGGCCAATTTAAGATCGTCCTCAGCTTTCTCAAACTTGTTAATGTTTTCGGTTGTTGGTTGTTCGGTTTTTACTTTGTAGGCTATTTTAAGATCTTCTCTCTTACAAGTAACCTCAGAGTTTTTCCATGGCACATACTGTGTTTGGGTTTCTGGGGGATATGCCTCCTAGCTGATTCCTTGTGGACTGTTATTATATTCTGGTATATTGAATTGGTGGACTGGCCTTCATTCATTGACTGAAGTGCTTCAAAGCGGTTTTGTACTTCTACTGTGTAAGTATCCTTTACTGCATTGTCAGTTCTGAGTTTCTCCCAGTCATAGTTGATTTGCTTGCTTGTCCTGGGTTTGATGGCTCTCAAACTGAGTCTGATCTCTGCAGACACAATTATGTGGTCCGAACCAATTAGGTTGAACGAGCTGTATGCCTTGCAGTTGATCATGCTGTTTCTCCACTTTTTGTTTATAAGGAAATAAAGTTAGTTTAATTTTTGGTGAAAACCACCACCACTGCAGCCTGCTCCTTCCCCTTAATGATTAATATTAAATTAAATTAATTTTTTAACAAAACAAATACATATTAACTCTTGAACAATAGCTCTTGAACTCTTGGTCATAAATAATAACCCCCCCACCCATCCTTCCATAACATTGTGAGATACTACTCGCGATTAACAACCATGATCTCAGCGATTTGTCGGATCGGCAGAGGGAAGGCAGAAGGCATCAGTTGTGTCGACCAGTTGTAGGACATCCTGCAGTCGCCAGGAAGTGAAGCCTATATCCTAAAGACTTTATCCATCAGGGATTCTATTTATCGATGGGCATGTAGACTGAGAGCCATCAACTTGAATTACCAACATTTCAAACGGCTATATACCTATTGTGCACTATAGTGTGCAGCCAAAATCCTGCACAGCCGAAACTCCCGACACAACCATATTAGGCCATATGCATCACCTACCATGAGCCCTGGGAAGCCTGCACTCCACAGATGACCCCGTTCCATAACGTGTGGCTGAAGCAATAATGTGAAAATAATAACGCCATATGGACATCATGATGTCTTGCGTTAATGGCCTTTTTTATTTTATTTTCTTTTATATTTGTATTTTTATATTTGGTATTTGTAAATGAAAAATAATAAATTAAACTACTAACCCAACAGACACAGTACAACGTAGTATGCAGCAAACAACATATTCAAATGGGGATTTGTGTCCGGAGTGGATCGACTTTTAATGCCATTGTACATAACCTCATTCCAGTCTTCCCCAGTGAGTATTTGGAAAACAGTAATCATCGCAATAGGGAAATTATCAAAATTTGCCGCTGGTTTTCCATCCTTGAAGTTAAACCTATAACAATTAAAATTAAACAGACTTGACTTAAGTATCATCAGAATGATTTGGATGGCTTTGTTTTTGAGTCTGCCGGCATTTCTCTATAGTGATTAAAAATTGCTGATTGCTGATTTCAAATGTGACAATGCAATTTGTACATAAATTGATTAACTCAGTTATTAAATCAAAAGTTTATCTGTTTCTCAAAAAGTCAGGAATAATTGTCTCTTCCAGGAATAATTGTCGGTGAGGTCTTTTTACACCCACACCTTGTGGGGATTTCATGCCCCGAAAGTCTCGGAACCATATCATACAGGATTTTATTTTGCATTGTGGAGTGTGAAACTTTAATCGTGATTTGTGAAGTTGACTCTGAGTGACATTCACTGTAATTTATGCAAATAACATCTCTATAAGACTTTGTGGCTCGTCCCACAATCTAATGCCACTAAATTTTTGAGCAGCATAATGAAAACACCGAATAGGGTTGGTGCGCGAAAAAATTGATGAGCTAGTAACAAATAAATAAGGGGTAAGAAGGTGCCCTGAATCGAGTGACGGGGTGTGTTTAAAATAACACCAAAGTAATACCGGTGTCGCAGGCGAAAATGCCTCACCCCGGGCATTTTCACCTAGCGCCAAATGCCCTCCAGAGCATTTTCACCCCAGATTTCGAGAGTGGCGGTCCGAAACCCTAATTCAAAGTGAAAGGGTGACCCGAAACCGAGGGCCAATGGCAAGGGTCCAAAATTCCACAAAATTTATTAGACTAGAGCCTCATGACTTAGGGTTAGGGTTACATAACAGTTTTAATTAGGGTTTGGGCAAGACCAACTAACCCTAACCAAAAAAACAAACAAAAGTGCTGGCTAGGCCTACTGCTGTACTGCAATATTACTATAGGCCTACTTAAGTCGATGGGGAGGGGGGGGGGGGGGGGGGGGGGTGGGCATATCGCCTAGGACACCGGTCAACCGGTTCTATACTGTAGTACAGTAATAATTGGTTGGTAGGCTATTTGAATATTAAAAATGTGTTCCCGTCACCGGTAAACCCTACTTAATGAAGTAAATCTGCAATACTCAAATACTACAAAAGGCTGAGTGCTGCTTAAATACCGGTCAGGCAATCTGCCGAGTTTGTAATTGTAAACAGCATTTTATCAATCTTCCCCTATATGAATTTAATTAATTATAGTGTCAAAATACGCGCAAAGACTCTCCGCTTTCAATTGATATAAGCCACGTCTGAAATGATTGAGATTTAATGTGTATTTGAATTGATCGAAAACTCTATCCATAGAAACCAATATAAAAAATGATCAGATCACAGCGTAATGACATCAAATATGTAGCAGCCAATCACAGCCGATTTTCAAAATTGGCCTCCCGCGCTTACTTAAACCCATCATTTCGACCGTTTCCTCGTGTTTTTACAAAAAACACCCCTGTCACTCGATTCAGAGCACCTTCTTCTTACCCTTCATTCATTTGTTTCTAGCCCAACAATTTTTTCACGCACTAACCCTATTGCCAACTCAATAGGGGGAGGTATGTCATAATGTATTTCATGTTTGTGAATCAAAGGTAAGTTAAGGACTGAATAATAATTTATATTTATAGAGCCCCAGCTACCTATATTTCAAGAATGCCGCTTTACAAATAACTTTTCAACTACACGGCAAACGATGTGTACAACAATTAATTACAGATATGAAAACGAAATATAGAAAATGAAAAATAAAAAATATAAAAATAGGACGCAGAGTAATTTTAAATGTAGAACGCAACAGTCCAGGTCCATGACAGCAATTTTCCAGAAAAATACTGAAATTTAGTATAATTGATTTCGCTATATACATGAGGCAGTTTTGCTGGCTCATGAAAAACTCATTCATGTAGACGACTAATGTTTTTATAGTTTAATTAATTCAGTTATGGAGTGCCTTACATGGGATCTCGGAAGAGAATGAGATTTGTAGTACTTTGTACCATCTAATTAGTCCGATATTATATTGTATAATATTCTATTTTTTATATACGAATCTTCTGATATTCAATCATATTTAATGCTTACCAACTTTGTACTGTAGTGTGTACGGATGGGGTTGTTTCATGAGGTATGAAACGAGTATTTATAGATAATAAGGTATATATATGATAGATAATCATAACACACCTTCCTCCAAATAGCTGCATCCCGAGGAGAGCAAATATAAGAATGAATAAAAATAACAGAAACAACAGAGATAAGATCGAGCGGATTGAATTCAGCAGAGATACAACAAGATTTCTCAATGATTTCCAGTATCTGTAAACCAAATAAGAGATACAACAAGATTTCTCAATGATTTCCAGTATCTGTAAACCAAATAAGAGATACAACAAGATTTCTCAATGATCTCCAGTATCTGTAAACCAAATAAGAGATACAACAAGATTTCTAAATGATTTCCAGTATCTGTAAACCAAATAAGAGATACAACAAGATTTCTCAATGATCTCCAGTATCTGTAAACCAAATAAATAAAAATTGAAATACAATAATTATAATTTATTTAAACTGAAACACTTTCCAACCTTCACAGCAACTCTTTTAAACTTTTAAAATCTCTTTCTAAATTTTAAGAAGTTTGCCGTATCACCTAACAGTAACCTTCCTAAACATCAAAACTTAAAAATATCACAAATAATTTATTTTATTAACTTTTATGTAACACTTATCACGGATTATTGTGATGTCAAATTATGTATATTCCCTTGAAGCTTTTTTCACTTTTTTCAAAATATACAAGTTTTTCTTAGGTCTGCCATTGTTGAGGCCCTGAAATTGTAGGGCGTGGCTCGTTAAAATTATTTTAATTTTAGATTTTGCTCTAATGTATAATGTTATGATTTTATCAATATTCTTGGCTTTTCTGTGGTTTTTCTGCACAAATTATTGGCAAAAAGTTCAACGCATTTAAAATGACCGATATGCCACTATTTTATTGGCTCTAAACAGTAGGCGTGGTGTGGTACTCAAAATGTTGAAATTTTCAAGATAAGTAAAAACGTAATAAGTGCTGATATGAACATTTTATTTGTGCTTTCTGGGACGCAGAATCGCCAGTGGTCATTTCCACGTGCGTGTGGACCAAGTAAATTTTAATTATTTTCATTATGTTTTGTTAACCTACTACTACTACTACTACTATGATCGACCTGCCGCATTGAAGCTGTACAGTGACATTCTATGCTGGCTTAATAATATCCACTAAAAAATTATTAAAAAGTATCTCAAAATATTTTTGCATCCACCATTCAATCCACAATTATTGGCATGCTCTAATGCAGCGTACATTAAGAATGCTGTGCCGACTTATCAACAAAATTGCGCCGTCACAACTCCCTATCCCCCATGACTTTCGCGAAATTATCCGCATCTTCAAGGCCAGTGACAACCTAGTGAAGGTGCACCTAGTGAAGGTGCACCAATCCCTTAGCTGCCAAATCAATCGTGTCGAAATTCATATTTATTGCAGTTTAAAATGCATCATATTTTACACTAATAAACTTTCACTCTGTTTTAGACTTACTGTGTAACTTTGAATATACGAAGTAATCTCAATGCTCGCAAGGTGCTTATACCAAAACCCGTTGACTCCTGTCTGAAGAATATTACCCAAATTTCCTCACATATACTGGATATCAGCACCTAAAATGACGAAAATAAAGATAATTAAAACCCCAATACAATACATATACCACTAGGACTCGGCTATTACATCCCAGCATATGCAGTTTAGTTAGTAAGAGTATAAAATACGGAAATATTTACTGATAGTTAAATGAGTAGGCCCTATCTTTTTAAAGCTAATGCTACTATATAGCACATGTAACACAATGATACTATAAACAATATAATTACACCAAGTACATATAAATATCTACATAATAATACACGAAGTGGGGACTTCGCGCAGCACGAAGTTGGCAGAGCCTTAGCGAATTGACACTGTTAGGGGGTAGGTCAATTTATGCAAATAGTCACGTTGGCCCTCTAGCGGCAGACTGGAGAACTGCAGATGGATTCGCCTCCTTTGAAAGTCACAGCTAATGGTCTAATACATATCTGCCAAGTTTCAGCTTAAACGGATTAAAAGCAAAGAAATGGGAGGGCATTTAATGTTTAGACATGTGGCCCTCTAGCGGGAGACCATTGCACTGATGGTGTCTGAAAGTCTCTCAAAAATCTCAACTTTTGCTCATATTGATACCTACAAATTTTCAACTTGGCAGCTTTAAATCCGACAAAGTTATTAGCATGTCAAAATCGTAACGACGACGACGACGACGACGACAACGACGACGACGACGACAACGACGACGACAACTATTTGCATAAATTGACCCACCCCCTAACAGTGTCAATTCGCTAAGGCTCCGCCAACTTCGTGGCTCGCCCCACATATAAGAACAATCAGTATGCGAACACATACCTTGGAACTTCGCACAGGCGAGCCCTTGCGTAGAGGTACAAATAGTGGACCTAGTCAGTCGCCAGTCGCCTAGCGGTTTTTAGATGAACAATATAAGTCTGGCCTTAACCTTTTATAGACTACATGTTTTCCAAATTGTGACTTATTAGCGTCGACAACGACGATGACTACAACAAAAACAACGACTCCTCAACTAAAGCTCGCGTAGACTTACGTGGATCGCCCCACAACCATCCTACCACCTACGTCATATTTTGGTCACGTTTAAATTTCGTTAGAAAATATTTTCGCAATAAAGACCTTTACGGTTTGAAAGTTTTGCATGAAGAAATTTCCTTTCATAGAGCAATCCACTTTCTAATCAAGCCGACGATGAAACTATAGGTTATGTAATGGTAATTGTAATTTACTTATGTTTGGCTGTAAGATCTGTGTGTAATCATTTTCCGCAAATAATTTTCCAATAGAGTAAATTTTAATACATTTATTTAATTATATAATTAATTAATTGTATTACACATATACCCGATTATACTTACCACAATATCAAAGCAATTGAATGAACTCTTAAAGTACAACCGAGGTGATAAGGAATACAACTTTATTAATATTTCCAAAATAAATAGACCCAGAAATCCTATCTCCGTAATATCTGAAACACAATGAATTTAAATTTGAATTATCGTAAAATATTGTTTGAAATTCCAGGTTAAAATCTTGTTAAATTCGTGTTAAAACAGTTTTGTTTCTGCTAAACTGAACTGAAATTTTAAATAATATTTTGTATTGAAAATTCGATATTCAAAGGCGAACAAATACTTTAAAAAAAAGAAGAAGTATAAATTGTTTAGCTACTGTTTAGTTGAAGTAGTGAAATAATTATTTTTGTTATTCTACTTGTAAAGAAGTAAATATTTCAAAGTTGAATTAAATAATCAACATAATTAATTGTGAATTAAATCAAAAACATAAAATTAATGAGTGAATTAATAATCTTGATATGTAATATATTGATTGAAGGCACTGGTATAATGAACTATTTTACCCTACATATCAGGGTGTTATTAATTTTGAGATCCTAACGTATCTCTACATATTTATACATATATAAATTTATATATGTATTCATCAATTCATGTACATATATATAATATACATGTATACCTGTATGTATACAGCAAGCCGATTATAGTAGTAGTAAGTAGTATTACATACTTAGGAAAGTTGTCAACCATTCCGGTTGGTCGTAGTGCTCCAATGATACGAATACAGTGTTAAGGAACACCACCATGATGACTCCCCAGTAAAATGTGTCGGATTTAACGACGCGTTTAAGAGCCAATCGGAATCTTTTCTCACATTTACAGCATCTCATAATTCGTCGATGCCGTCTAACTCGACTAAATGGGTTGATGTCTAGAATTAATATTAACAATGGTAACATAACTTATTTAATTTTGTAATTCATGTTAAATAATATGCAGTTATTATATTTACAAATCCAAATAACAATGGAATTTTTTTAATAAATTGGAGTTATGTTTTTATGCAACTGTAATGTTTTGTTCAGAAATGGAAAAAATGAGGAAGCACGTCACAGGGGGTTGAACCAACGCTATACGCACGTTTCGGCATATCCGGCCTTACCAGTAGCGCTAACCAGTTCAGCCATTTGCTAAACCATTCATTACAGTTACATAACAGCTCAACTCTAATTCATTTAATTAATATCACCTGGCAGCAATAATACTCGAGCTGAATATTTATTTATTTGTACTTCCCTTTGTTTCACTCTAACATACTTGGGTCCGCTGTTAGAGATATGACTGCAACTTAAGACTGCCTGTCTAGGAGAGTAAGTGTCAGGGGAAAGTTGCTGAACTGGTTAAGGGCTACTGATGAGCCTGATAGGCTGAAAATATTTTTGAAATCTCTAAGCAAAAGAAATTGCTATTTCTATGAATTTAGTGATATTCCATACCCCACTATTATACAAATTGAAGTAGCCATGGATGGTTTACCTACAGTAGCCGAAGTTGGTTTACCTTCAGTAGCCGTGGTTGGTTTACCTACAGTAGCCGTGGTTGGTTTACCTACAGTAGCCATGGATGGTTTACCTACAGTAGCCGTAGTTGGTTTACCTACAGTAGCCGTGGATGGTTTACCTACAGTGGCCGTAGTTGGTTTACCTACAGTAGCTGTGGTTGGTTTACCTACAGTAGCCGTAGTTGGTCTACCTACAGTAGCCGTGGTTGGTTTACCTACAGTAGCCGTGGTTGGTTTACCTACAGTAGCGTAGCCGTGGTTGGTTTACCTACAGTAGCCGTGGTTGGTTTACCTACAGTAGCCGTGGTTGGTTTACCTACAGTAGCCATGGATGGTTTACCTACAGTAGCCGAAGTTGGTTTACCTTCAGTAGCCGTGGTTGGTTTACCTACAGTAGCCGTGGTTGGTTTACCTACAGTAGCGTAGCCGTGGTTGGGTTACCTACAGTAGTCGTAGTTGGTTTACCTACAGTAGCCGTGGTTGGTTTACCTACAGTAGCCGTAGTTGGTTTACCTTCAGTAGCCGTGGATGGTTTACCTACAGTGGCCGTAGTTGGTTTACCTACAGTAGCCGTGGTTGGTTTACCTACAGTAGCCGTGGTTGGTTTACCTACAGAAGCCGTGGTTGGTTTACCTACAGTAGCCATGGATGGTTTACATACAGTAGCCGAAGTTGGTTTACCTTCAGTAGCCGTGGTTGGTTTACCTACAGTAGCCGTGGTTGGTTTACCTACAGTAGCCATGGATGGTTTACCTACAGTAGCCGAAGTTGGTTTACCTTCAGTAGCCGTGGTTGGTTTACCTACAGTAGCCGTGTTTGGTTTACCTACAGTAGCGTAGCCGTGGTTGGTTTACCTACAGTAGCCGTGGTTGGTTTACCTTCAGTAGCCGTGGATGGTTTACCTACAGTAGCCGAAGTTGGTTTACCTTCAGTAGCCGTGGTTGGTTTACCTACAGTAGCCGTAGTTGGTTTACCTACAGTACCCATAGTTGGTTTACCTACAGTAGCCGTAGTTGGTTTACCTACAGTAGCCGTGGTTGGTTTACCTACAGTAGCCGTAGTTGGTTTACCTACAGTAGCCGTGGTTGGTTTACCTTCAGTAGCCGTGGTTGGTTTACCTACAGTAGCCGTGGTTGGTTTACCTACAGTAGCCGTAGTTGGTTTACCTACAGTAGCCGTAGTTGGTTTACCTTCAGTAGCCGTGGTTGGTTTACCTACAGTAGCCATGGATGGTTTACCTACAGTAGCCGAAGTTGGTTTACCTTCAGTAGCCGTGGTTGGTTTACCTACAGTAGCCGTGGTTGGTTTACCTACAGTAGCCATGGATGGTTTACCTACAGTAGCCGAAGTTGGTTTACCTTCAGTAGCCGTGGTTGGTTTACCTACAGTAGCCGTGGTTGGTTTACCTTCAGTAGCCGTGGTTGGTTTACCTACAGTAGCCGTAGTTGGTTTACCTACAGTAGCCGTGGTTGGTTTACCTACAGTAGCCGTAGTTGGTTTACCTACAGTAGCCGTGGGTGGTTTACCTACAGTGGCCATAGTTGGTTTACCTACAGTAGCCGTGGTTGGTTTACCTACAGTAGCCGTGGTTGGTTTACCTACAGTAGCCGTGGTTGGTTTACCTACAGTAGCGTAGCCGTGGTTGGGTTACCTACAGTAGTCGTAGTTGGTTTACCTACAGTAGCCGTGGTTGGTTTACCTACAGTAGCCGTAGTTGGTTTACCTTCAGTAGCCGTGGATGGTTTACCTACAGTGGCCGTAGTTGGTTTACCTACAGTAGCCGTGGTTGGTTTACCTACAGTAGCCGTGGTTGGTTTACCTACAGAAGCCGTGGTTGGTTTACCTACAGTAGCCATGGATGGTTTACATACAGTAGCCGAAGTTGGTTTACCTTCAGTAGCCGTGGTTGGTTTACCTACAGTAGCCGTGGTTGGTTTACCTACAGTAGCCATGGATGGTTTACCTACAGTAGCCGAAGTTGGTTTACCTTCAGTAGCCGTGGTTGGTTTACCTACAGTAGCCGTGTTTGGTTTACCTACAGTAGCGTAGCCGTGGTTGGTTTACCTACAGTAGCCGTGGTTGGTTTACCTTCAGTAGCCGTGGATGGTTTACCTACAGTAGCCGAAGTTGGTTTACCTTCAGTAGCCGTGGTTGGTTTACCTACAGTAGCCGTAGTTGGTTTACCTACAGTACCCATAGTTGGTTTACCTACAGTAGCCGTAGTTGGTTTACCTACAGTAGCCGTGGTTGGTTTACCTACAGTAGCCGTAGTTGGTTTACCTACAGTAGCCGTGGTTGGTTTACCTTCAGTAGCCGTGGTTGGTTTACCTACAGTAGCCGTGGTTGGTTTACCTACAGTAGCCGTAGTTGGTTTACCTACAGTAGCCGTAGTTGGTTTACCTTCAGTAGCCGTGGTTGGTTTACCTACAGTAGCCATGGATGGTTTACCTACAGTAGCCGAAGTTGGTTTACCTTCAGTAGCCGTGGTTGGTTTACCTACAGTAGCCGTGGTTGGTTTACCTACAGTAGCCATGGATGGTTTACCTACAGTAGCCGAAGTTGGTTTACCTTCAGTAGCCGTGGTTGGTTTACCTACAGTAGCCGTGGTTGGTTTACCTTCAGTAGCCGTGGTTGGTTTACCTACAGTAGCCGTAGTTGGTTTACCTACAGTAGCCGTGGTTGGTTTACCTACAGTAGCCGTAGTTGGTTTACCTACAGTAGCCGTGGGTGGTTTACCTACAGTGGCCATAGTTGGTTTACCTACAGTAGCCGTGGTTGGTTTACCTACAGTAGCCGTGGTTGGTTTACCTACAGTAGCCGTGGTTGGTTTACCTACAGTAGCCATGGATGGTTTACCTACAGTAGCCGAAGTTGGTTTACCTTCAGTAGCCGTGGTTGGTTTACCTACAGTAGCCGTGGTTGGTTTACCTACAGTAGCCGTAGTTGGTTTACCTACAGTAGCCGTGGTTGGTTTACCTACAGTAGCCGTAGTTGGTTTACCTACAGTAGCCGTGGTTGGTTTACCTTCAGTAGCCGTGGTTGGTTTACCTACAGTAGCCGTGGTTGGTTTACCTACAGTAGCCGTAGTTGGTTTACCTACAGTAGCCGTAGTTGGTTTACCTTCAGTAGCCGTGGTTGGTTTACCTACAGTAGCCATGGATGGTTTACCTACAGTAGCCGAAGTTGGTTTACCTTCAGTAGCCGTGGTTGGTTTACCTACAGTAGCCGTGGTTGGTTTACCTACAGTAGCCATGGATGGTTTACCTACAGTAGCCGAAGTTGGTTTACCTTCAGTAGCCGTGGTTGGTTTACCTACAGTAGCCGTGGTTGGTTTACCTTCAGTAGCCGTGGTTGGTTTACCTACAGTAGCCGTAGTTGGTTTACCTACAGTAGCCGTGGTTGGTTTACCTACAGTAGCCGTAGTTGGTTTACCTACAGTAGCCGTGGGTGGTTTACCTACAGTGGCCATAGTTGGTTTACCTACAGTGGCCGTGGTTGGTTTACCAACAGTAGCCGTGGTTGGTTTACCTACAGTAGCCATGGTTGGTTTACCTACAGTAGCCGTGGTTGGTTTACCTACAGTAGCCGTAGTTGGTTTACCTACAGTAGCCGTGGTTGGTTTACCTACAGTAGCCGTGGTTGGTTTACCTACAGTAGCCGTGGTTGGTTTACCTACAGTAGCCATGGATGGTTTACCTACAGTAGCCGAAGTTGGTTTACCTTCAGTAGCCGTGGTTGGTTTACCTACAGTAGCCGTGGTTGGTTTACCTACAGTAGCCATGGATGGTTTACCTACAGTAGCCGAAGTTGGTTTACCTTCAGTAGCCGTGGTTGGTTTACCTACAGTAGCCGTGGTTGGTTTACCTACAGTAGCGTAGCCGTGGTTGGTTTACCTACAGTAGCCGTAGTTGGCTTACCTACAGTAGCCGTGGTTGGTTTACCTACAGTAGCCGTAGTTGGTTTACCTACAGTAGCCGTAGTTGGTTTACCTACAGTGGCCGTAGTTGGTTTACCTATAGTAGCCGTGGTTGGTTTACCTACAGTAGCCGTTGTTGGTTTACCTACAGTAGCCGTAGTTGGTTTACCTACAGTGGCCGTAGTTGGTTTACCTACAGTGGCCGTAGTTGGTTTACCTACAGTAGCCGTAGTTGGTTTACCTACAGTAGCCGTAGTTTGTTTACCTACAGTGGCCGTAGTTGGTTTATCTACAGTGGCCGTAGTTGGTTTACCTACAGTGGCCGTAGTTGGTTTACCTACAGTAGCCGTAGTTGGTTTACCTACAGTGGCCGTAGTTGGTTTACCTACAGTGGCCGTAGTTGGTTTACCTACAGTGGCCGTAGTTGGTTTACCTTCAGTAGCCGTAGTTGGTTTACCTACAGTAGCCGTGGTTGGTTTACCTACAGTAGCCGTAGTTGGTTTACCTACAGTAGCCGTGGTTGGTTTACCTACAGTAGCCGTGGTTGGTTTACCTACAGTAGCCGTAGTTGGTTTATCTTCAGTATCCATGGTTGGTTCACCTACAGTGGCCGTGGTTGGTTTACTTACAGTAGCCGTAGTTGGTTTACCTATAGTAGCCGTAGTTGGTTTACCTACAGTAGCCGTGGTTGGTTTACCTACAGAAGCCGTAGTTGGTTTACCTACAGTAGCCGTGGTTGGTTTACCTACAGTAGCCGTGGTTGGTTTACCTACAGTAGCCCTGGTTGGTTTACCTACAGTAGCCGTAGTTGGTTTACCTACAGTAGCCGTAGTTGGTTTACCTACAGTAGCCGTGGTTGGTTTACCTACAGTAGCCGTGGTTGGTTTACCTACAGTAGCCGTGGTTGGTTTACCTACAGTAGCCGTGGTTGGTTTACCTACAGTAGCCGTGGTTGGTTTACCTACAGTAGCCGTGGTTGGTTTACTTACAGTAGCCGTGGTTGGTTTACCTACAGTAGCCGTGGTTGGTTTACATACAGTAGCCGTGGTTGGTTTACCTACAGTAGCCGTAGTTGGTTTACCTACAGTAGCCGTGGTTGGTTTACCTACAGTAGCCGTGGTTGGTTTACCTACAGTAGCAGTGGTTGGTTTACCTACAGTAGCCGTGGTTGGTTTACCTACAGTAGCCATGGTTGGTTTACCTACAGTAGCCGTAGTTGGTTTACCTACAGTAGCCGTGGTTGGTTTACCTACAGTAGCCATGGTTGGTTTACCTACAGTAGCCGTGGTTGGTTTACCTACATCTTTGGAATGGTGGAGAATCTTCGTTGTCATTATTGTACGATTGTGATTCGGTATCCTCATCATCATCCTCATCATCATCATCATCGTCATCATCCATAGATATAAGAGGTTTCCCAGTTGGTGCGACACTAATTGCCATTCGGCGAGCTCTCAGCATATTTACCTGTTCATTTGTTAGTTTCGAGTCTGGCTGTTGTTCATCTAAAATAAAAATATATACAAATTCTTTATTATTTTTTCCAAATAAATTAAAATTAATTATGGTGCTTGACTGACTACAGGTAGTCTGTCAGGTCAGGGTCCCCGGATCCTGTTACCACTATGGCAGTAATGTGGTACTACCTGTTTAGCTGTCAGAAGTCGCCCGGGTCAACAAGGACCGCCAGTGGTACACCAGGCTGGGGTCAAAAATCGGCTACTGGAACAGAAAACAGAGAAGAATCAACCAGGTGAAATGTAAAAAGACACTAAAGATTGCTACAATGACCGCACACTGAAAGCACATAGCAAACAGGGTGATATGGTAGCTCTGGCAATGGAGTATAACATCCAATAATTTTTTTATCGGATTTGTCATGAAGACACTGCCATGAAGTACAATGACTTAAGGTCCGCTGAAAAGGCACCAGGCCGATCAAAGTACATAGTAGTAGGAAAAGTGGTTCCTGCATCTTATCTAGGATGGTTTTAATGGATTAGTATTACTAAGTGATGATAAATTAATCTCCATGCCAACAAAATTAATAATGCATTCTTGATCTTCAACATTTGTAAGTTATATACACCATGTCCCGTAATATAGTGTCATTTTCTGATGTCACAGACGCCCCCCCCCCCCCCCCCAGATTTTTCTACAAATCTTTATCTTATTGCTTGAAATTTGAAACACCACTAGTTCCACTCACCGTCGATGACCCCATGAAGCCGGAATTTTCGATTTTGCCTTTAAATTATTTTTATAAGCGTTTTAAAAAAGTGTCTTTTGCGAAATCGCACCCTCTGTATCTTGGACATTCTTCACATTAGTCGTATCATTAACGTTCGTTAGCAACGTAACGTTCCTAACGTAACGTTACGTTCGTTAACGGTCATTAGTCGTTTTCATATCATTAAATAGCTTGCCATGCAAGGATTCCAAATTTGTAAAAATATCTGAATTTCGTTGAGAAACAGCTGAGATATAGGCGTTCAAAGATTGCAAGAATTATCGTTCGCTGCAGGCCATTTATTCTATTTAATAAATACACAAAATTCTAGAATGTGTTATTTATTTTATGAGTTGGTTGGCAACAGCGGTAATCCTATCCACTATATCTATTGCGTAGCTATTCATAATTAAACAAATTGTTCCAGAACATTGTGTATTTATTAAATAGAATAAATGGCCTTCAGCGGACAATACTTCTTGTTACAATTCAGTTATTGTTACATATTTCGAATCATTGCAACGCAAGCTTTCTAATGATTACGACTAATGCTAAGAATGGCCACGATACGGAGGGTGCGATTTCGCAAAAGACACTTTTTTAAAACGCTAATAAAAAGAATTTTAAGGCAAAATCGAAAATTCCGACTTCATTGGGTCAATGACGGTGAGTGGAACTAGTGGTATTTCAAATTTCAAGCAATATGATAAAGATTTGTAGAACAATCTGGGGGGGGGGGGGGGGGGGGGGCGGAGGGGGTCCGTGTCATCAAAAAATGACACTATATTACGGGACATGGTGTATATTGTACGCATAGTTAAATAAGTAATAATAATAGTTCCTTCCGTTTCCCACTATATTTTTTGGTAACAGTTCCGTTTGTATTAACATTTTGTTAGAAAAGGCATGCTTGCTAGTTTTTACTAGTATTTTAATAAATTCTAGAACATGTTAGCTATTCATTTTATATAGATTCATATTTAGATTTATATATATTCATTTGAACAAATATAGTCAAAAACAACGGTAACAGTTCCGTATAGCACTACATTTTTATAACATAAATCATTGTTACAATGGCATCATTGCAGAGTTCTAGAACAAAATATAAATATTATACACTATTCTAGAACATAAATATAATAAAAAAAATAATGTTCTAGAACAATTAGCTAGTTATTTTCAAATTTCAAATTTATTTTAAAATTGCCAGTAATTAAAAAATTTTCACAAAATTTTTGGGGTGCGAAATGCCCAAAAGTCAAATTTAGGCAATTATAAGACAGGTACGGAGAAAAATATTAAAAATATACGACGCCAGAATATCGAGTGACAAGTGCATTAACTATGAAGAGAAATTATCCGGAAAAATAACAAAATATATGTGGAGGCAACAAATATGAAAATGAAAAATAAACGGATTCCAAGACATATTAAAGGCCAATAAAAGCCAATCCCCAATGGATAAATAAACAAATTAGTTACATCGGTATACAATAATTCTATAATCAATATTAATTTAAATGTATTTAGTAATTTATTTAAAAATAAATTTTTTTTTAATTTATTAGCTATTTTAAAGTTAAAAAAAATCTAGCTATATGTTCTAGAACATTATATTTTTTATTTTTTATTTTGTTTATGTTCTAGAATAGTATAATACGTTTCTATTGTATCTTCAACGTTGCCATAATAACAATGATATGTTTTAAAAATGTAGTGCTATACGGAATTCTAGCCAAAACAACCATAGAAAAAAATATGTCAGGGGTGTCGACATGGGGAACTCGTATCCCATAAAGGGGATATTTTAAAGTAAAATACGCATTTATGCATTTTTAATACACAGTTCATTCAAATCACTGACTATATCTCCATACCTACACCTACATCAATTAATAGCAGTAATATGTAAATTTGTATTGAATTAGCATTCGGGTAAAATTGAACTACAAATCGGTAAGATGGAAGGAGAATCTGGAAATACAGATATCAATGATTCAACACCCTACATTTCCGAAATAAATGGTTTCAAAGCAAAAATCAACTCTATAAAGTCGACCACACCCGAAGTAGTCGTAACCGGGGACTCTGGTGCCAAATGTAGCTACGAGTATGGAAGTAATGATGTAGAAAGTGTTATTATTGGCAGTGGTCCAGTGGGCAGTGATCAAGGAGTTAGTGATGGAGCAGCGAGTGATGATGATGATACAGAAGGTGATGATGGATCTACAATAGCCATCGTAAGAGTTGGAGTTGAGGCCGTAGGACTTTGTCTCATAGCAATAGGATTTTGTAAAGCTATGTATAAGATAGTAAAGGAAATAAATACTCTCTACAAAAATGAAGGAAGGGGATGCCGCGAAGAGACTTCCGTACCGATGCCCATCTCTTCCCTGAGGCACTACTACGGTATGTTTACCCATGACCATATTTTTTTACTATAACTAGTTTTTGCTGCTTTTTTTTAGAACTATTCCATTTCATGTTAGCTATTGTTAGGTAAAAATATTATGTTCTAGAACAAATATTTTTTGTTCTAGAACATTTTTATATATAAAAAAAATTTATTAAAAATTTATTATTATGTGTAATAAATAGTTTATTCATCTATAAACATTTAACATTTTTTTTTTAAAATACAAATTATCAGTCTAGCTAGTGATTTTCCAAGTTAGCTATTATTTAAAAAAAAAGTTTTTTCAAAATTATATACTTTTCTTTTATACTATTCTTTGGAAATCTCAATAATATTTCGATCTTTAGAGCACTTTTTGTTTTCGTGACGCGGCATTTTATTTAATGAAAACAATTAAAGTGAACCTACTACTGTAAACATTAAAAAACATTCTAGAATAATATTTTGAAGTATTTAAAGGCAACAGATTAACATTTTAAGGTGTATTGTTAGGAATTATAAATTAAAAAAAAAATGTTCTAGAACAAAAAAAATTTGTTCTAGAACATTTTTTTTTTTCAAAACTATAGCTAATATGACATAGAACATTAAAAATAAAGTAGCAAAAACTAGCTACTACAAATAAAATCCCTGTCATGGGTACACATACTGTAGTAGTGCCCTTCCCTGATGTCAATTCCATCCCAGAAACATGCTGGAGAGGCTAATGCCCTTCGATATCCTATCAAAATGATTCCTAATAGCTAATTTTAGGCTATTTTCTTTAGTAATATACTTGTACTCTGGAACATGTTAGATATTTATTAAAAGAAATGTTCTAAACCTTTTTTAACTTGCTAGAGTTCCCTATATGCCTACATTTTTTTAAATGGTTTAATATTTATAGAGCCTAGAGTTCCGTACAGCGCTACATCTTTTTTTTAAATCTTAATCTATGTTACTATGGCAAAAAAATTGAGTTCTAGAACACCATGTAAATATTATATACTATTCTAGAAAATAAATAAATTACAAAATATATTGTTCTGGAACATGTTGCTAGTTATTTTTAAATTTTACATTAGCTAGTAATTTTAAAACAATTTTATTATTATAATAAAATAACCAGGGTAGTTCTTGTCAAGAGTTGAGCCGTTCAAATACACGATTTGTGTGTATGTATGTATAACCATACAATATCTCAAAAACTCAAGCAGGTACGCAAACATTTTAAGGGGGGGGGGGGGGGGGGGGGGGTACACCATTTTGGTCAAAAATATGTCGAATTTTTTTTTATGATCTATTATAATGCACCATTGAATGGTATTTCCAAATCTGAAAACCGCTATTTAATAGCTCTTTTAGTTTCTAAGTTATAACAATTTCCATTTAGGGATTCCTATTGAAATTACTATTACTATGTATAATGAAAGGTCGATTATCTCCAAATATTTTTTTTATGAAATTGTCAACTTCAAAACCCTACTACTTCTACAATTTTTGATCAATTAGTCTGAAACTTTCTGTGGGTGTCTACATAGCCACCCTGCATAAAATTATCAGACAACTTTTCGAAATTATTTGTTAATAAAATTTAATACTATTTATAACAAACCTGAAAATTAGGCATAAATTTGCAGCGCCACCTAGCGGTGCAGAATTATTTTCACAAAATTTCGCCTGATATGTTATGTTATGCCAGTTATGTTACCCCATCTTTGATCTATCATATAAAAAAACTTTCATGTGATTCGATTCAAAACTGAAAAAGCCTTAGGGTTTTAAGCGCAACCAAGTTTTTTTTGTTGTTAACTAGTATTAACTAATATTAAATAGCGAAAAATAAAAATTTTCTAACCTGTCATGTAGAATAGCATCTTAGGCACCTATATTCCAAATTATAGCCAAAACCAAACAATTTTGAAACGCTGAGAGTGATAAATCGAAGAGTTGTCCGAAAATGGTGTACCCCCCCCTTAAAAGCAAACTCACACAAAAGACTGTTTATTGTTTGTGGCATTTCGACTACGGCGTCACTGAAAAATAGCGGTTTTGAAAATTTAGAGTCGAATTTCACTGATTTAAACTGCACCAATTTTTTTATTTGGGATATTCAGTAATCTGAGCTATAACAATACAATACAGAGATATACCGACCTATACTGAGCTATAACAATACAATACCGAGCTACCGAGTTATAACAATACAAACCAGAGCTATGCTGACATATACCGAGCTATAACAATACAATACAGTACTATACCGACCTATACTGATCTATAACAATACAATACAGAGCTATACCGACTTATAACGAGCTATAACAATACAATACCGAGCTACCGAGTTATAACAATACAAACCAGAGCTATACTGACCTATACCGAGGTATAACAATTTAATACTTAGTTTTACCGAGTTAACATTGACCTATACCGAGCTATAACAATACAATACAGAGCTATATATATATATATATATAGCAATGAGTAACCTTATAGATAATCACATAGGATTCACTGGGAAGAGCTATTCATCTGGTGAGGTATGGTGAATAGGGGTGAGAGGATCTGTAATTGTGGCGTCCCATGTTCGAGTCTTTCCATTGGACCAGGGAACCAAGGATATTCAGTCCCACCAGTTTCCCGTCTCATCGACAGAGTCCTGGAGGCTCGAGGACATACGGTGTACCACAGCTTGTGAGCGCCTGTTTAACAATCTCGTGCAAGATCTCGAATACCATGCATGGCATGGTATTCTTCCTGCGCTACGTTGACAAGAAAGGCCATGGAGACCATTAGGAGCCACAGTTGTTCCACATATAGCACAGTCGTGGAGTGACCCCGCATCCGAGACGATTGGTGATGGCTATTCTGAACTGGGTTTTATTAAGCTTCAGACACAATCAGCTACACGGGATGGCGTCGAGCAAACAACCTGCTGTTTTAAACTCCAGGGAGGTGCTAGACTCTGTAGATGCGACGCACTAATCGTGCTAGTGGGGTAGATGGCCTGAGGCCTTTAGAATACTAGAGTGTTTGGGGCTCATTTACCATATGTACAGAACGACGAGGGAGTCCCACAAGAAATTAATACAAATAAGTTGGTGCCAGTTTCCAAGAAGGGCAACCTAACACTCTATGGATCTTTTTGTGGAATCTCATTGATCTCGATTGCTGTACAGCTATTCAATATAATTATATTAAATCGCATCAGGGATCCTATTGAGAAACTGTTGTGAAAACCAGAATGTGTATCAAAAAGGTCGTGGAACCTTGGTGGTGCCAATTCTGGCGCTTAGAAGGGTAATTGAAGAGTTATCAAAAAAGAAAGACAGACATCTATAGTAGCTGTCATCTTTGTTATTTTCTTTAAGACAGCGTGTGTATCGAACAATGTGTACTGTGTACTGTATAATCAAACAGTTTGAAATAAAATGCACGCATAAAAATTACTTTAGGGGAAAGGATTACTTCCTATGTATAATATATTATTACCATCTCAATTATAGAAAATAATTATACATTGAAGACCACTACTTCTTATTATGTCCATGTAGGTGGCTCCAGTGCCACCTACACCGGCATCAGGTAATACCTTAAACAGTACTTAGTACGGAATAGCTAGGCACCAGAGACTAGTGTACTCTGCTTTGTCAATAAATTACTATACGATGCAGCGATCACATAGGGTTGTAATATCGAATAAAGTAAAAAAATAATATCTTAAAAGTAAAATAATATCTTATTTGCGGTGTATCTAATAATTAATTAATTAATTAATAATTATATATTAATTAATTGATAATAATTAATTAATAATTTTTAAGTAAATAATTATTAACTAACTAAGAAGGAAGGCCTAATTTGTTACGGGTCATTGTGTATACAGATCTTGCATGTATACATGACTTTCGCAAGATTATCCATTTATCCAAGTTTTCACGGCCAGTGCCCTTTAAGATGCGTCTCAAGAAAGTCATGGACTGTCCACCACGCCTATTCACTCCATGGGGCTGCCAAAGCACAAGATTATGCACTGGTTGGTCCTCACGGCGAAAACAATGTCATGCAAAGCAGAGGCGGCTTCGTTCTAGTGTCAAGCTTGGGGGAACCAATTGGACACCTCCAATGTTATATAGTGTCTGGTTGGAGATGTGTGCATTGTACTTCACAAAGTGAACATAGCATTCTTGTGTATGTGTCAGTCAGATGTGTTGATATGTTGGGTGTCCTCCGTAATTAGAGGCCAGCATAGACATTACTACAATACTTCTTGGCATTTTCGATTGGCGGAAACAGATAAGCAACAGTAACTAATATAACAGATGTCAACTAACCAGCAGTAGCTATCCACTCCAGATATCCCTGAAGTTCCCGTTCTAGTTGCATCTTTCTTCTTAATTTCAAAAACTTTTGCCGATTTTCAACCCTTTGCCTTTCTTTAGCAAATTCCCTGCAAATATATATAATAATATTATTTCATTCGCATTCTCATTCGAACTCAATCCAACTGTAAATAGATGATGCTGATACCTATTCCAGCTTAATTAGACGAAAATATCCCATCTAAATCCTATCAAAAACAAATTTGAACCATTTCATGATCAGTCGGGAAATTGTTTGGCAATGAAACCCAGAAGACACAAACCAAAGCCACCCTAGATCACTAGATCAACCTTAGGTCTACACTATCCAAGTTAGGCGATGTTACCACCACCGAATAGCGAAACTGAAAGGATCGATTTTGCTGGCCACAATGTTTCTTCAAACTAAATTTATCAAAGTTGAAAAAGTTTTAAGTTCGGAATAGAATAAATTATATATTGCAGTAGCAATAAATATGTATTTATTCTGTCTATTTATTACTTAATTTTCATTAGAACATTATTTGCAAAATTAATTTTGCTTAGATCAAACTCCCTGAATAGTGAGTGGTACAAGAAGGGTATGAGAAAATACTGTGGCAACTACTTTGGAATAGCAGTTGTGGATTCGTTTGCTAAACTTATTGATAACATTATTTGTAATAAATAGACTATAGTAGTGTAAGTGGTGCTTAATTATGGGCGCATAGATGTTACAACGTCGTACAAATATGTAGTGATCAGCTACAATTCAAAGCGGATTATCATCACGACAAAAAACAGCAATAACTTTTGCTTAGAGTTTTCGAACATTTTACATGCAGTCGTTATAAATGAAAACTAGCAATTACTATTAGCATTTGCGATTGTAACTAAAATATAATTAAATTACACCTAAAATTATTGACGTTAGTTCAAGTTTATTTTGTGAAATATCTTCGATAACATTAGTGAAATATCGTATCAATCTAATTGCATATTAATTGCATAAGTAAACTTAATTTTACTGCCGTCATTAAAATAAATAGAGACAAACCAAGGCCTACTGTACTAAAGGCCGTGCAACCGTGCAGCAGTGAAGATCCACTGGAGGCTGAACACGTTTACTCCAATTTTAACATACATTGTGCCTGTACAGACCAGAACCATCAATAATTGTGAAAAATCGACTAGGGGTATGGTTATACTACAGTTTAGATTATCATTTATAGTTAGATTATAGTTAAAATCCAATTTAATCCGAACACAAACAACAAATCTACCACCAAGTTGGTCAGAAACTAGAATTTGGTGTTTGGTGAAAATTCAATTTATCCAGAAAAGGAAGGAAGGTGTCTTGCGATGTCATAATCGTACTGTAGATCCGTTGATCTTTTTAGATAAAGAAAATCAAAAGATCCTTTACCTAAAGATCAACTGATTTACATTGCGATTAGTCTCAATTTATTGCAAATAGTACTTTCTGCACAGTTATCTAAGAGAAAGGAATGAAAAGGTGACACGAAGTATGTTATCTTCATATATCTTCAATAATTTGGTTATTTTCAAGTACAACTTTACATGTCGAATATAGCACAAATCCAAAATATAAGTATTACATTATATAGCGGTAGCACAAATTAAATAGCAATAGTAGTACATTGTATAGTTATTATTTATAACTACTGTATATAAAGTTATAGTTAAGTTATTTGTAATTATAATCAATTATATATAATAGTAAACGTTTCTAATAGGAATCCGATAATTTTATTTTCTTTTGAGCACTCTCTTTCGAAGAACGGGGTGTTTTTAATATGCAATCGTTTTTAATAAAAATGTTGACTAGTTTTCGTACCGATTCATGCGAAATTTGAAATGAGTGAGCCGATGAGATATAAGTAAAGAACGAACACAGGGATTTACGGCAAAATGGCGTTTTTAAATTAATATAAAGTATAAAACAGTAGAAGGTAAATTTGCATGTATTGTCACTAGGTTTCTTCAAACCTCCACGGTCTAGCCTATTTAAATAACCGCCATATTGTCGGTAATATTGTTTCTCGTCGTCATTATCATTCTCATTTTTTGTTATATAACCTGCAATATACACAAGAGCTTGTTTATTATCGCAGGAAATTGAGTCTTCAAGTTCATCTAGACTGTCTAGAATTTCGAATTCAGCATCATTGAGTGAAGCTGTACAGTTCTCACATTCGTGGCTGTGATATAGAGTGCCGTCGACCTCATTACCCAGTTCCAGTACAAGCCTTGCATCCAGAATGCGAGACTTTAGTAATGCTTGCTGGCTGTAAATGAAATACGTACCACCAGAACCTTGACGTAAGATACCAAAGGTGCTTTCAACATCATCGCTGTTATGGTCACCTATCATAACAAATTCACACGTTTCTAAGCGCTTTCGAACTAAGTCCACAAGTCCGCGACATGTATGTGACAAAGCGTTGCCAGTATCTTTAGTGAGCGTTCGACATCGTTCTTGGGGTTTACCTTTGTGGGTCATTGATTCCGCCATATCAGCGATGTCTAACAATGTCTGTAAACGTGGATCAGAGTTTGATCTTATAACAGCACGATCCTCATCTCTTGTAAGAATATTGGCATCAACAGTTCGCACATTAACAATGTTCCAAAATCTCACCATAATTTTAAGAAACTCGGCAGTATCTTGAACTTCACTACGGTCAATAACAGTTGATGATTCGAATGCTGCGATAGTCTGTTCGCAAAAAACACGCAAACACAACCCTACGCGCTGTCGCTCTATAGGTTTGGGATGGACTGCAGCATCATTCAAACGCGACAAGTACAAGTACACTAAACTTTGTTTCTCCGATTCAAACAAATTGACGAGGTGTGACCACTTGGCAACACCAGTCTTACCACAATAATTGTAAAACAATTCGCCAGTTCTTTCCGTTATCCAATTGTTTCTTATACATTTAAATAAATGAACGTAGTCAAAGAGTAGAAACGTCCCTTCAACAGACAGCCAAGGTTTGCCCGGTACAGTTGGAAAAGATTTAAAAAATAGTTGGTTTACTCGATTTCCATCAACTAATATACACAGAATAGTCACCAGGAACACCAAAGGCATTCATAATCGGAGTACACTGCGAATACTGAAACTGAGCATCTAACCCAACTACAGGCAAAAACTTGTATAAAAATGAAGATCCACCAAACAGACATTTAATTTGGAATGCCAGCATTGAGTTTGCTAACTGTCGTGTGTCTTGATTCACAGCATAACCAAACACTTGCCCACCATGATAAGTGAGAGCAGATTTAATCTTCATTTCGTCTATAATTATGCAACATAAACGTTGTCTCTCGTCGATATTTCCAATTATAGATGCAATCAACGTATCATTGTCAAAGTGGCTGATAGCAGAAGTTAATGACATCAATGTTCGAGCACTTGGTAGTTGATAATCGGTTCGCAGCTTCTGATAAGTTGATCGTGACGTTGCAAAGTAAACAAATGATCGTACAATCATCTCCATCGAATAAAGACGAGATGTCGACGCCTGTTGAATGGCCTTTCCTGCGGTAACAATGTGATCCAACAGTATGCTCTTCTTATGATCCACTTCGAGGTTGTTAAGAAACCGAACAGCTTCTAACAGACGAGACCACTTATTCAATGTTGTTATACGTAGCTGGCTCAGCGTCGTAATACAGCAAGCTACTCCACAATGAAATGCATTAAACGAAAAAGTAGGTTGTAGTTTGATTAGAAACTTTGGAATGCCTTCAGTATAGTTTATTGATTGGATATGAATATCATCTCCACAACGATAAGTTATCACATCATCCGGCAACGTAAATAATTTGGAACCGGAAGTTGACATAATGCTTACAATGGATACAATGTCATCTTGTTTACTAAATTGACCCATTTCATCAGGTTGCAACGACCGTATTGATGATAATGAGCGTTTAGTTGGTCGAGGAGGTTCTGGTGGTGTAGGAACAAGACTTTTGGGTATAGAAGGAAAAACAGACGGTGGATTAATAGGTTTCTTCTTCCCTTTCACCACAACAGTCGGGAAATCAGATGGCCAATGCTTTGCACAAACAACCGTGTTCTTAGTTTCTGGGATATTCTCTCTCGGAATAGCTGCAATCCATCGGCGCCGTTCTCCCTCGTCTGTTGGTAACCGGTAAACCGGGACGTTTTCTTTAGTAGGCCTACAGGTACCGGATGAACTTCCATCGTAATTCGACCGGCAACCGAACACACAGCACTTTAATGGCATTCTAGTTCTACACTGTAGGCCTATATCTGTATATCGGTCAGTCGGTGGGCCTACTGAAATTCCAGAATTCGGGAATAACCGGTTTCAGCCCCAATTTTTCGAATTTTTTTTAGCCCAGGTTACAGTTACAGTGTGGCGGCCCAAACCCTAATTAATCCGAATCGCACTACGGTAGGGTAGGTCAGTAGGTAAAATGACCATTGGGGCTGAAACCGGTTAGAGCTCAGAATTCAATTCAAATACCAGTAGCCAGCCCTATCAGCCTATTGCAGTATTGTGTATTGCTGTATTGTAGGTCAGCCTCCAGTCAGCCTTCAGTGCTGCATGGTTGCACGGCCTTTAGTACAGTAGGCCTTGAGACAAACATATCAAAAATCAGGGGTATAACTTTTGCGTAGAGGTATAGCCTACATAGAGGCTACATGTAGGTATGTGTAGCCTACATGTAGGTGCACGTGTAGGGTGAATGTAGGTAGGTGTAGGTAGGTCTTTAAAAACAACAATGATGAATGAATAGGCCTACACGGGCTGACGGGGTACCCGGACCCGAACTTCCTCGATGAGATGCGAATGCGGCGAACGGGGGTGGTACCCGGAACAACCACGAAGAGATGCGCATATGGCGGGCGGTGGTACCCGAGACAACCAGGAGGAGATGCGAATACGTCGAATGGGGGTCCCCTGAATACCCACGAGACGGAGCCTATCAATACTACAGTACTGACAAAGGAAAAAACGACTGAACGATATACCGATACATACTGTAGATCTTATGATCCTGCGGGTTCAGGCATGGAGGCTAATGACTTTGTATGGGCCGAACGGCCCGAACCTGATGTTTCCAGTCAAGGAGGAATCGACTAAAGGTTAGGGTTAGAGCTCGTCGTCGGTGTACATAAGGGTCTGAGGATGAGTGGGTGATTCAACAAAACGCTAACAATGATACCGGACTGACTGATTGAACCAGAGTGGCGATGGTAGTCGCTGATGTATATATATATTATATATATCATGTATTGATTGTTAGTAGATATTTTTTTATAGTATTTGTTTATTAAATTGTCTTCAATGTCTATATTGATAATATTGTGTGCTGTGCTGATTTTACTTATTTTTCATTTTATACATCTTGCTGTGGCCGTTTTAATCTACTAAACTGCCGTATCAATTTCATGATATTTTAATGGATATGCAATTTAACTTCTTCTTTCTATTAACTTTCAATGCAATCAGATATAACTGTAATGCTATTGACTTTCGTGTTATTGTTTTGCTGTTACTTCGAGATGGGATTTGAATCCCATCGGATTACTGATTAATTCCCATCATCGAGATGGGAATACTTTATAATGAAACAGTGTGGTGGTCCGCGGGATAGTGGGAAGGGATGGGACTGTTGCTGGTTGGTGGAATGTGACTGCCTGAAAAATTAAAACAAACAAAACTTCCAGACTTCTATATTTTTACTTTCAAAACAAAACGTCCAAAACATTTCAATGCTGAAGTACTGTTCAAGTCCCATGGATGTATGGTTGATAAACAGATAAAGAGGGGCAGAGCGGGGTCAGGGTTTCTGGTAGACTATAGTCCCCGCGATGATGCCTGTTTTTGTTTAGGTTACTCTTACTCAATAAACATATAAATCAGAACAGAACGAGTTAATCTAATGGAACGATGCCTTTCGTGGCGTTAGCATACTCAAATTTATTAGGGCATAATATTTATGACGAGTAAGGGACTTTAGTATAATCAGAACGCGATGTTTGATATTTATACAGTACTGCAGTATGCAGTAAAACCTGTTGTCTGACAGCAGACAGGTCTGCAGGTTGATGTACCGTATTGTACCGTGGAGATCAGAGATTATTGCCATACATCCTGATTGACGACCGTGTATCACGTTACTGCAAGTTGACACATAAATTACATTAATATCTATGGGACTACACCTACCTACATTCACCCTACACGTGCATCTACATGTAGGCTACACATACCTACATGAAGCCTCTATGTAGGCTATACCTCTACGCAAAAGATATACCCAAAAATCAGTGATAAGTACAATTAAATATTATATATAGCTAACCAAATATATTCAAACAATTTAGTCTGATCATAACATAATAAAAATATACTTACCCACTTAGAACTCCGAGAACAAGATTGAGCATAAAGAAAGACCCAAAGAATATCAGCGGAACAAAATAGCAAACAGCCCAATAAAGATGCATATAACCATTAACCTAGAAAAAGTAATTTTCCTTTTATTTAGCGGCGTCATTAAATCTGGTTTATTTCTGTATGTGGTTGGAATAATGGGTATGTGGGTCATTGTGTTTTCAGAGTTTTGTAATTTTGTACTGCACTGTACCACCAATATTATAAACATCAATAAAAATATGTATTCTTATGACATTCTTATCGTTGTTAAATATTGTTTTATTATTGCTATTATTAATTCGATATTCTGTATTACTAAAATAATTTAAATGACTTAAAAATTATAAATAATTTAAAAATAAGAAAAAATAACCTCATTTTAGGGCAAAATTAACGGATATTGTGAGGTGTCTGATTATTTTATTGTACAACAACGTTCACCGACTTGGGGAATAAGCCTAATGCTTATATTATAAGCACCCTTTTGGGATTCTAATTATTTAACACTCTGGGCATTGGTTATCAAAGTACCATTAATAATGGTAACATTTATTAATGAACTAACATAATACAGGACATCTGTCCATCCCTCCATAGTGATACATTGGAACACAGTTAGGCAGGCATATCCGATATCATCGAATTTGGTTATCCCGAGATTAGGGCCGTCCCAGGAGCCGGCCTTACAGTACTGGCCGATGGGGCAGTAGTAGGGGCTACCTGGATACAACAGACCTTCTGTCGGGGGGTCTCCATCGTACGGGGAACATATTCTACGTTCCTCCACAGACTCAACGGTATCTAATAAAATATGTAATACTGTTTATAAACATATTGATATAATTCCGACATGATAATAGAAGTCATTTAATTATTTTATTTACTTAATATATTTATTATATGTTCCTAGATTATTAATATTCAATACCGGCTGCATCAGCCACATACACGGCTGTAGTTGGCGATCAAAAATATAAATATCCCTTTAATGAAGCACTTTGCTTTGGCAATGATGTGTTGATACCGATAGCAATGGTGTCTCATTGCTTGTGATTGATTGTATCGCATGTATGTCTTAAATAACATGATTTTTTCCATGATTCTCTGAGGCTTTATTTTATTCATTTAAGGGGGGGTAGCGCGTTTTCTGACCAAAAAGTCGAATTTTTGAAACATATCCTATTTGATGCAGAATTTCATTCAAAAAATTTCAAAAATTCATTTAAAAAAAATTAAAAAAAAATTAAAAAAAAATGAAAAAAAAAATGAAAAAAAGGAAACTTTTTTCGTTCAGAAATGTTTGCCATTTGTTTCAGATAAAAAAAAACTCAAAAATGAGTTTATAATTCAAATTTCAAGTTCAAATTTAAATCATATGCTTCGAAATTTGGTATGTTGATAGTTTGTTGGCTATCAATTTATGAGCTATTTCGATACAACAAGCCGTCAAAAATCGCCTATTTCGCAATATTTAGGCACCTCCGTCGGCTTTATTTTTCGTCTTTGGAATGAAATCTAGTTATCATTAGAACCGCCCTCATCTGCAGATTCGGAATCAGAAAACCGTTTTAAATTTCACCAATAACTAAGGTAGGCCTATACATTTTGACACGTAAATCGATATAATTCTAACGTTTTTTACTCAATTCTAGAATATTAATTACGCATAATGAAGAAACATGTAGAGTTTTAAACGCTCAGCTAAATATTAATCCATAGATAGGAGGTCATTTATTCTATTTAAGCGCATTTTCTGACCAAAAAGTCGAATTTTTTAAACATATTACATAAACATATTAAACTTATTTCCAGAACTTTACTCCCCAGAGGAAACTCCAGTACTCATTTAGCTACCACTTAAGGATGCAAGGCAGAGATGCGCCCTGGCTGGTCCCTTTAAAGCATTCGTGCCGAAACGAAAACTGCCCTGGCCCGTGTGAGGATCGAACCCACGACCTACGGGAGATGTGAATTCAATGCGACCACTACACCAAGGTGGAACTACTGATTTTTCGAGATATCTGGGGTAGAGGATACTGGCTCCGATATATCGCGATATCGGTAAAGGCGATGAAGTTTGCTATTATTATTATTATTATTCCTTTGGTACCCATAGTGATTGCACGAATGGGGAAGTCTCTACACAAGATAGGGACTTATAATTAAGGAAATTATATGTAAAGGTGTCTACAGTATTTCACCGGTAACCAACAAAATTAAACACTATATCATCGCTTAAGTACGCGACGATATTAGTAAATGTCTACATACATAACCGGTAAATAATTAAAATATAAAAAATGTGAACAAGCAATCCCAATCCATACACCACGTAGCTAAAATTATACGCCTCCTCCCGCTCCTCACCACCCCCCCCCCCCCCCCCCCCCCCACTAATATTAGAATACATACATACCACACAAACACAATCAGTTACACACATACGTAAGGGCCCTGCAACTTGAGTAGTGTATACTGTATACGGGAAAAGTAAATAGTGTTAGAGGTGTGGTAATTGAGCTTCCTCTATGTGACCTCCTCGCGAGTAAATCTTTTGAGTAATAGACCCTTTAATTTAAGTTTAAAATGTTGTAAAGTGTTTGTTTGTCTAATATGAATGGGTAGTTTGTTCCATAGTTTAATTAGCTGTGTAGTGAGACTGTAATGTCCAAATTGGTTGTGGCATCTAGGTAAGCGGATTTTGTATGTGCGTCTATTTAAGATCTGGGTGTTTCTTGGGAGCAGCGGGAGATCAAGATTTTTAAAAGGGGCAGATATATTGTAGATATATTTATAGAAAAATAGGAGACCGTAATATTCACGGAAAGCAGATAGTAGGGGTATTTTCGATTTGGTTCTGAGGTCAGTTGCCGTTACGTCTTTGCATCGTTTATTAAAGGTACATCGTAGACCGTAATTCTGAATTTTTTCTAATTTATATAATATGTCTTTAAATCCATGAACATTATGGTGAGATATTAGGAATTGACAGCAATAATGATGGTAAGGGAGAACAAAGGTTTTATATAATTGGATTTTCGTTTTGAGCGGCAACTGACCTTTAATTTTCCTAAGACTTGCAATGCTGGTGGACATTTTTTTGATTATGTTGTTTATATGATCGGTCCAACTTAGTTTGTTGTTGATTAGGACGCCGAGATATTTAATGCAGTTAGATTGGCTAATTATTGAGGTGTCATTTATTTTTAATTGTATTGAGTCAATGTTATTTGCGGTTCGAGTATATTTTGGTGTTAATAGTAAAAATTCAGTTTTATCCGGGTTCAATTTTAATTTTAATTTTGCGAATACATTGGTCAAGTTTTGTACATTTTTAGCTAAATCTACAGTAGCAGTTGATGCGTTTTTGGAGCTGACATAGAGAGCAGTATCATCGGCATATTGTATGAGATTTGCATCTTTTGAGGTTAAATTTGGAGTAGAATTAGTATATAAGGAGAAGAGAAGGGGGCCAAGGAGTGTCCTTGGGGGACCCCTCGTTTCTCTATAAGGAATGGTGAAAATGTATGGCCTATTTTAACTCGTTGTTGTCTGTCGTGTAAGTAATTTTTAATCATGTTGCAAGCATTTGTTTCGAATCCTAGATCAGTTAGGTGTGTTATTAGTGTATCATGGTCCAGAGAGTTGAAAGCCTTGCTAAGGTCAAGGAAGGCTACAGCAACATGGTAACCACGATCCAGGTCATACCGCCATGCTTCTGTAGCGTATGTTATTGCATCAGAAGTGGAAAACCTTTTACGGCGGAAGCCAAATTGAAATGGTGTTAAAATGTTATTTTTTAGAGGTAGTGTTCGATTTGCGTGACTAGTATTTTTTCGAATATTTTAGCTATTGGGTGCGTGACTGAGATTGGACGGTAATTAGTTGGGTCATATTCGTCGCCTTTCTTGTATACAGGGGTAACGTTAGATATTTTTAGTTGATTTGGGAAAATTGATTTAGTTATTGAGTCATTAATAATATTTGAAAGTGGAGAGCTGATAAATCCTGCAGATAATTTAAAGATTCTAGTAGGGATCGAACTGGGGCCGGAGGGTTTATTGTTAGATAGTTTGGTTAGAGCTTCAAAAATGTCAAGAGTGGAGATGCAGTGGAAGGAAAATTTCGGTTCTGCTATATGATCTATTACATTCGGTGCCCTATATTGAGTCCAATTTAATGTGTTATCTAGACCGGTAAATTTTCCTATATCTATGAAAATATCATTAAATGTTTTAGCTATGTCTAATGGACGAGTTAATAGACGACCGTTGTATTTTATTTCCGGTGTAGTAGATAGAATATTTTTATTTAGTATGCTGTTAATTATCGCCCACTTTCCTTTAGCTGTTCTCTGATTTAGGAATTTATCCTTAATATATTTGTTTTTCAATTTTTTATTAAGATTATTAAAGCTATTACGGGCATGTTTAAAATTATTAAAATCTTCAAGGGTTTTGGAGCGTCGCCAGATTGAAAGTTTGTTTTCCTTTACAGTACGCAGTTGTGATAGTTCCGGTGTGAGCCATTGCACGTCGTTACCACGGTATGTTTGTTTATTACTTACAGTTTTATACTTAATTGGTGCGTGTTTGTTTAAAATTGTTTCTAACTGATTTTCAAAGAAATTAATTTTTGTATTCGTATCATTTTCATTATATAAGGGATTCCAATTTATTTGTGAAATATCAAATAGAAATTTATATTCGAAAAAAATTGAAAAGTCCCTATATGATATTTTTTCGTTAATTTTTAATTTGGAATTAATTTTCAGGTTCAAAGAGGTAAGCGTGTACTCATGGTCTGAGAAATCACAGAAGAAGACCAGACTTTCAATGATGTGTGCGCTGGGGATATTTGGCAGTACTAAATCTATTAATGTTTCAGATGATTTTGTGTAACGAGTAGGTATAGTGTTGTTTAATGATTTTATGTCGTATGTATTTAGTATTTCGTGGATATCGCGTGTAGTTTTATTTTTTGTGTCTAATAAGTTAATGTTGAAATCACCTTGTAAGATAATACTATGATTTGGTTCGAGCAATAGTGCGTTTTCTATTTCGCTACTTATTTGGGGTTTGCTCGTTTAGTTTAGTACTCGTTTGGGGTTTGCATTCAATTTATGCAAATTTATCTTCTCAGTGGTGCCAATTGGATGTCTCCATGAGAAAGAGCACAAAATTTTAATTGAGAAGGTATTTTTTATGATTATTGGGCCTACTAGTCCGTTTGTAAGACAACTTCATGTCTCCGGAACAATAACGGGACTCAATTTTGCGACTCTGCGGTCTATGCGGGATTACACGGAATAGACTTATCGCTAATCGGAGATCTTCAAAATGTATAATCTCAAGTACTAGTGGTCGTATGAAGTTTTTTAGGCTCATTTTAGGCTCATTCGAAAGCTCTTTTCGCGGAGAACAAAGTTACCATTTGGTTTGGCAAACTCTTGAAAGCTGGCTGCGCAATCATATCTTGAACAAAATTCGCAAGGCATATTTTACCCAAATACATGTGGTGTTGCATCAGCATTTTATCTTAAACCAAATGGTAACTTTGTTCTCTGAGAAAAGAGCTTCCGAATGAGCCTAAAACGAACTTCATACGACCACTAGAACTGGAGATTATACATTTTGAAGATCTCCGATGAGTAAAAATGTCATTTTCTGTAAATCGCGATTGAATACTACGAAGACATTTAATCAACATTGGATACTAAAATACTGGTTCAAATGATTAGATTAGGACATGCTTTCACTAATGCATAGTTACTAGACAAGTGTAATATAGAAATAATCATTACCAACACAAATGTTTATCAGAATGATCATCAAAGTCCACCAAATCCACCTGCGACATAAGACAATTCACAATATTTTGCTCTTGCTTCTTCTTCGCAGCATCTAGAACCTTCTTTGCCCTTCTTATGTCCCTTCGAATTGTCAATGAAATTGAAGATCTTGATGTTCTATGTCTAGTTTCTAGAGTTTGTTTATTAATCTTAGCTAGAACAAGTTGTCTTTTCTAGAGTTTGTTTATTAATCTTAGCTAGAACAAGTTGTCTTCCATATGACCCTTTATTGAAGGTTACCAAAGTGCTCCAAACAGCTAATTTGATTCGTTCAGGACCAAAGAATCGGTGTTTTGGGACACGATTCCACACCATTCCATAAATACTTTCATTTGAGTTTGGGTATATGCTGGTAGACACCGTTCTAATAGCTTCCTATCATAAAATCTCTTGAATATGGGCAGTAATAGTTCCAAGAACACTGCATCCAAATGATGTGGTTTATCGGTTGGTGGAACTCCAGTTCGTTGGTACTGGAACCACGAGTTATCTCCTTTAGGGCAGTAGATGGTCTCTTCCTGTTCCATGCATGATACAATGTCGGAATGAAGCCAGTATTGCATTCTGCATTCGTTTGATATGCACTGGTTTTGTTTCTTCCTTCATTCTATGGGAATTGCTGCGAATCGCTTTTCCATAGTACGATGCCAGTTTGGCACATGTCGTATGAGTCAATCGATGAGAAGCACCACCAACAAACTTTCCATCATCCAGTTTACCCTTGGTTAGGGCAACAACATCTCGTAGTGCTTTGTGGACCCGTTTTTGCACATGGTTGATACAATCTACTTTGTTACACATTCTCATTGTACTTTACCATCCTCATGATCTTGCCAATATTGGATACCAGTGGTAGTTTCATTGAATGAATGTTTTTCCCACTCGCTCATCTCTAAGTATTTCTTACACTGTTTGGAAACACCATATACAGAAGAAACTGCAGAAAAGCTATTAGTGTCCCCATCACTTATGAAGTGAGAATATCTTAGACCATGACTATCATCATTACGGAGGCTATTAGATCTTTCACATATTTCTTTCATAATCGCGGGTTCCATGGAACCGCTTGAACCATGCCTTGTACTTATCAGTTTCTTTCTCTTTACTATGAAACTCAGCCTCATGGCATGCCTTGTACTTATCAGTTTCTTTCTCTTTACAATGAAACTCAGCCTCTTGGCAGATCTTTGACCGTATATCATAATCCAACACTTTCCCAGAATCCATCGCTATTACATATCCAATTCCATATAAAGATGTATGGCCGCGTTTATGCCAGGAAGCATCTCCACTTACTGCTACTGGGACATTATGCTTATCATTGCGTAGTTCGCACCGAGCCTCAGCTAATGTCTCTGTCACAACCTCATCATAGATGTCAGACAGTTCTTTCACATATGAGGAAAATGTTGTTTTGGCCATTTTACAAGGCATATCAAGAATCTCTGCAATCGTATATATGGCCTCAAGTCCAAGAACCAATTCAGTAATTGCATAAGCAACATGAGTATTTAACTGTTTACTAGATGAAGATATTGGAAGTTTTGGATCTAATCGTGGTCCACATGTCATCAGATGTGTAAATTGACATATTGCACAGCTAATCTCGATTCTATTGTCAATACCAATGAATTTCGCAGATGATAGATTAATAACTCCACTACAACCACCAGAGGAATGGACCAGTTCTATAGCTTCCCGTAAACTTGATAGATGGAGCATTTGATATCCTATACTGGTAATCTCCTTCTTGTAAGATTTTATAGTATGTAATGCATCTAGTTTAGTAATTGTTTTCCTTTTACTATTAGAAATTCCTTCTTTACACTCTACAGTTTTTTCTGATCTTCGATCCTTCCATAGACGTCTAATCTGTTCCCGACGCTTCTTAAATTGCATTGTATTGTATAATACTTATGACACTATCTGTTATCATATTTACAATCAAACGCAAAGCAGGCCTACTGAATAATGAAGAATACCTGGTGGCTAATAGGCCTATAACAGCAAAGTAAATAATGAAACAGAAATAAAACTATTATGACCTATTATGACTATCTTATCTTAAAAAGCTATGAACAAACCAAAATCAGATTCAGATTCCCCGTTAAATTCTCTACAAGATAGGATTGAAAATGAAAATTCGAAAATTTTGACCAAAAACACGCTACCCCCCCTTAAGGTAGGAATGGAGATTGCAATTGTCATATTTAATAAGAATATATAAACGATTTTCCCTCGAAATTACTTGAAAATAAGACGGCTTGTTATCGTTGTGGTGATTTGATGTAATTTAATTACACCTTACAATGATACTTTCAAATTTGCGGTAAAGTCATTCAATAACTATTTTGTAAAATAATAAGTGAAATGTATATTTTTTAGAAACAGAGCAGCAGTATATGATGTAACTGGCGACCCTTATGGACAATTGGCCATAAATGTTAAAACCTTAGATACCCGTTTTAGGTTGCAAACTGACCACAGTCGTGTGTCCCTTAGAATGTTCTAATCGTTTCTTACCTGTAGTATACCTTAGACACCCGTTTTAGGTTGCAAACTGACCACAGTCGTGTGTCCCTTAGAATGTTCTAATCGTTTCTTACCTGTAGTATACCTTAGACACCCGTTTTAGGTTGCAAACTAACCACAGTCGTGTGTCCCTTAGAACGTTCTAATCGTTTCTTACCTGTAGTATTATCAACACAGGAGTTGTGAAACAGTTTCATAAAAACTTCCATTCCCATAATAGCAAAAATAATTACAGCGAAAAGTAGAAGTAGCGCTATTTGCATCAAGGGAGCCATTGCTCTGACAATGGATCTTACCACTACCTGTAAACCTAGAAATAAATGGAATTGAATAATGTTTTCAATCAAATATGGGGGTTGATGTTGGCCTATACCCACAAAAGGTGAAAATCAACGCAAACATATAATATGTAATATTATATGTATGTTATAATATGCAACAATGACATATTGCGCATAGTACATATGCTATTGACTCTATTATATTGATTGTCACAGCAACCTTATCCTTTCGATAAATTGATAAGTAGCAATGTTGAATTTGCTAAATTATGATTTACTGTAATTGTCCCCCCACCACCACCAGTCTCTTTTACATAGAGTTGACATAGCCAAACGATATGATTTGCAATATTTGAAATTCCCTATTATTCATTCTAACTAAACACTTTACACAATTTCATTGAAATGTTAAACGTTAATATATTTGCAACTCACTTGGAACTCCCGAAACAAGTTTTAGAGGTCGTAGCACCCGGAACGCCCTGAGTGATTGTGTGAACGCAGTTTCATCTTTAGTTAAATTAATTAATCTATTGATGGGGGAGGTAACATATTTTTTTCGTATATTTCCGGTACTCATATATACGTAAAATACATGAGGCAGCACCGCACATATAAGTACTTCAACTGATTTATAGGGGAAATGCGTTCCCGCCGAACTACACTACACCGAACAACTATTACTGCTACAGTAGACCAGTAAATAACTACTGTACGACTCGGACTGTGACACAGAGACTGTGACAGTTCTCGCATATTCGAGAAATATAAAAATCTATAAAGAAGAGAGAATCAATATAATCCTTTCTACCCTACTCAGCCAGTCCTTCCCGCAACCAACACCTCTTCCTCTTCCTCTTAACTGGGCTAATTTTTAGGGTAATATGCGAGATTTAGAGAAAACCATATCATGTAGATTATCAATCATTATCATTATGATATCAAGAAAATTTATAATGAAAAATATCAATAATAATGTATAATGATAAAATGTAATGTTTAATCCGTGAAATATGTCATCTTCATGGAATAAGTCGGTTGGGTTTGAGAAATTGATTGATATTGAGAGTAGGGAGTATGCAAACTCAATTCATAGTGTGGAACCAAAAGTGGTGCATCATTAAATATGACAATTTATAAATTTCGTTAAATGTTCCTTCTACATTTCAATTTTTTTTGGCTAGCAAAGTCAATGGAGACTACTGTATCGATCCATGAATACAACATTGGCTGCCACACGAAGATGAGTGTCCATAAAAATAAATTGTAATTCTGAGGACAATACCAAAAGGTTTATCCTTATAAGATGAGGTAATGCAAAGTTAGATGTTTCACTTTCTGAAAATTCCTCGCATTTGTTGTGTCTCAACCATAAAATCTGTATTAGGACTTTCCGAATTGTATATCTTTTCACAGATGAACAAGCAGTGCAAAAAACGTTTGTATCTATATATTTAGGAAATAGGAAGGTGGGAAGGGAAATAAAGGGTTATATGGAGTATGGATGGTTACACCGGTAACAAAGGACGTATTGTAGTGTGGTTAGAGCGTGCCCCGTCCTAAAGCTCCTTAAAATAATTTATATGTTTGCATATCTCAGTAGGCCTACGTGAAGGTAAATACTAATTTCAACTTCAAACCAAGGAAACTCACCCAATGACAACAACAATGAAATCGAGCACATTCCATAATGACCTCAGGTAAGATCCTTTATGTAGAACTAACCCTAAAGCGATCACTTTTAGAACACATTCAACTCCAAAAACTATGATGAAGAACATTTCAGTATTGTCCTAGATTAATGAGAAAAAGCAATAAATTATTTAATTATGTAATCATATGCCAGTAGCCTTTAGGTGATATAACAAACGAATTATCCACAACTAATATATTTAATCATATGTTATTATTATTTAAAGTATCTGTATGCACATGGATACATTTTGATTGATGCGAAACTTTTTTCAAGCGAAAATAAAAATTCCGGCTCTCTCAGAACGGAGGATGTAGGTCAAACTATCTTTGTTTCAAATTTCATGTAATCTGATTAAGATTTGTAGAAAATCTGGCAGGGGGGGGGGGGGGGGGGGGTGGGTGTCCGAACTGTCATATTTTTGTTTGCCTGAAGAGCCCTATAGGGTTTACATTAATAGATAGCCCTATAATAATTACACCATGTCCCGTAATATAGTGTCATTTTCTGATGACACGGACCCCCCCCCCCCAGATTTTTCTACAAATCTTTATCATATTGCTTGAAATTTGAAACACAACTAGTTCCACTCACCGTCGATGACCCAGTGAAGCAGGTATTTTCGACTTTGCCTTTAAATTTTTTTTATAAGCGTTTTAAAAAAGTGCATTTTGCTAAATCGCACCCTCAGTATCGTGGCCATTCTTCGCATTTGTCGTAACTTTTTCATATCATTAAAAAGCTCGCGTTGCAATGATTCCAAATATGTAACAATATCTGAATCTCGTTGAGAAACAGCTGAGATATAGGCGTTCAAATATTGCAAGAATTATCGTTCGCTGCAGGCCATTTATTCTATTAAATAAATACACAAAATTCTAGAACAGCGGTATTCCTATCCAATATATATATTGCGTAGCTATTCATACTTAAACAAAATGTTCCAGAACATTGTGTATTTATTAAATAAAATAAATGGCCTTCAGTGAACAATAATTCTTGCAATATTTGAACGCCTATATCTCAGCTGTTTCTCAACAAAATTCAGATATTGTTACATATTTCTAATCCTTGCAAGGCAAGATTTTTAATGATATAATTATTACGACTATATTACGACTATTGTGAAGAATGTCCACGATACGGATGGTGCGATTTCGCAAAAGACACTTTTTTAAAACGCTAATAAAAAAAATTTGAAGGCGAAATAGAAAATTCCGGCTTCATGGGGTCAACGACGGTGAGTAGAACTAGTGGTGTTTCAAATTTCAAGCAATATGATACAGATTTGTAGAAAAATCTGTAGAAGGGAGGGGGGTGTCAGTGTCATCAGAAAATGACACTATATTACGGGTCATGGTGTATTATCGTTCTATATATATTTGATTAATATGGATTTGATGCAATAAATAGTTTTAATCATTAAGCTATGGTGTATGTTTGAGTTCCATCCATCCAGTGCTATAATCCATGCGACATGATAATCAAATATTTAAGAATGAAAACTCAAATCATATTATAGCTTATTATATACTTAGCTATATTGCGGGACATGGTGTATATATATATATTCAATAATATTGTTACTGCTGTACTGCTGTACTGTACCGCATATCATATTGAGTAATTGCATTGCTGTATTGACTATTTTGGTGTTTGCCGGTCTACTAGCTATTGATCGATCTGGCACACTTAAGCCAGTTCGCTTCGATGGGGGAGAGCAATGTAATCCTTGACCATGTCCTCTGCTTTGCTTGGCAGAGAGTACATAAAGGCGCTGTTTTTTGACGATGTTGTCGACTCCATGACTTGCTGGCCCTCGTTTAAAACGCCGGACATCGAAAACGCGAGATCATCCGTTCTATCACTCATTTCCGATAGAGATGTGACTAAGAAATTTGCTACGAAATACAACGGTGATAATAAGCGCAAAAAATATATTTGCGATATCCTCTCGATTTTTGAACTCCAAGCATTTAAGAACCTCGATCCTCGCCCTCAATTTGTAGTGGAGGACTTTACTCTTCTGCCGCCAGTTAACCCAGCAGCTTCTACCTTATCGCAGCTAGTGCAGGAAATGGGGGCGCTCAAAGACCGCGTTGCCTGCCTTGAGCATGGCAATAAAGTGATGGTTAGTTCCCGTTCCTTTGCCGAGGTTTCAACTCCGGCTCCCGTTGTCAACCAGACCTCGCTTGGCCCCGATTCCAGTTCAAATCAATCACGTAACAGGCGGCAGCCGCCGAAACAAGTTAAGATGGTAAACCGAGATCTATCGAATGGAGCACCTGCACACCAACCAGCACCGATCGATGACACTCAGGAAATTATAACGGTGGAAGACACGGGTACTGACGACGGGATGACAACAGTTGGCCGTAATGGTCGACCTCTACGTTTCACCTCTCGCCCCCAGCCACACCGTCCAAAGGCAGTTATAGGCACCGGTACTACACCGGGGCTTAAATCGGTACCCCGTCGATCCTACATTTTCGTTTCCCGTTTGGACTTAGGTGAATCAACTGAACGACTGTGTCAATTCGTTAAATCTGCATTCGAGGTTGATGTAACCTGTGATGAAGTGCAGACAAGGGCCACCGAGTATAAATCGTTCAAGCTTGGCTGCTCGCATGAAACCGCAGCAATTCTAAAGGATGAAGGTAATTGCGGGAAGTGGCCATCCGGCATGGTTATCCGAGAATGGACTGGCGGCCACAGAAATCCTTCCGTCCCTGCCAAGCTTCCACCGATATCTTTGTCTACTGCTGGGGTCGCTGGCGAAGCATCTAACACTCAATAATCAATGCGAATCGCGACCTATAACGCAAACTCCGTTCGGACTCTATCAAGTAGATACGTGATTTCTGAACTCGCGAAGGCTAACGATATAATTTTATTACAAGAAACTCTCCTTACCAAACAGGACTTGGGGATTCTCGATACGCTATCCATTAATCATTACGGGCGAGGCTCCTCTCCTGTTGACTTGGAATCCGATATCCTTATCGGAAGGCCACACGGTGGCCTCGGAGTCCTATGGAATAAAAGCTTCGGTGATGATTGTATTGAAATTGTTGATAAATCTGACCCTCGTCTAATGATAATTAAAGTTATTAAACGTTAAACTTATTATATATTAAATATATTAAACTTATTAAACGTACCTCCGAAACAATTCGCTGCGATAAGTTAGCGGAAGGCCTATTGGATAAAAACTGTTATAAGTTCTGGCAAAATGTCAAGAAGGACAACACGATAAAGTCCCCTCCAGCGACTACAATCGGTGGAGCATCTGGCACTCAGAACATTGCTAACATGTGGGAACTCCATTATCGCACTATATTTAATTCGGCAACAACTCCGGCGCCCGCGCCCCCTGCGGCTTCGGTGCCCACCTGGATGCCCCCTACAGCTTCGGTGCCCACCTGGGTGCCCCCCTCGACTTCGCTTCCCACCTCGGCGCCCCCTGCGGCTTCGGTGCCCACCTGGGCGCCCCCTGCGGCTTCGGTGCCCACCTGGGTGCCCCCCTCGACTTCGCTTCCCACCTCGGCGCCCCCTGCGGCTTCGGTGCCCACCTGGGCGCCCCCTGCGGCTTCGGTGCCCACCTGGGCGCCCCCTGCGGCTTCGGTGCCCACCTGGGCGCCCCCTGCGGCTTCGGTGCCCACCTGGGCGCCCCCTGCGGATTCGGTACCCACCTGGGCGCCCCCCTCGACTTCGGTGCCCACCGGGACGCCCCCATCGGGTTCAGTGCCCCCGCCTGCGCCCACTTCGGCTTCAATACCAACCTCAACCTGGGCGAATCCGCTGGGTGCGGTTCCCACCTGGCTGCCCCCTTCGACATCGGAGCCCCCTTCGGTGTCTCCGACGGTTACCACACCATCGCTGGTGCCCCCTACGGTGCCCCCAACGATACCTAATTCCGATCCGCATGTGCACCCTTCAGTACCTCCACCGATAGCTGAGGCAGTGTACTTAAAAGAGATTCTCTTTTCCGAGGATATGGTAGTTTCGCCAAACGAAATCGCTGAGCTCATTCGGAAGTTGGATAGAAATAAAGCGTCCGGTCCTGACAACCTAACCGCGGAACATATTATTTATGCCAGTAAACGGATTATGGTGCTTTTTTCATTAATTTTTACCGGTTTTAATATTCATGGTTTTTTATCTCCTAGTATGATATCGTCTTATATATCACCGGTTATTAAAGATAAAACCGGTGATACTACAGACAAGAGTAACTACCGTCCTATTGCGGTTTCAAATATAATATGTAAAATATACGAATTGTTCATTTTAAGGCGAATTGATTGCTTACTGGCTACAACAGATAACCAATTCGGTTTCAAAGACAAACTAGGGACTGAACTTTGTGTCTATACGCTAAAAGAGATTATTAATTATTACTTAATTAATGGTTCTAATTTGTATATATCCTTCTTAGATGCTTCCAAAGCATTCGACAATGTAGATCATTCTAAATTATTTTCTAGATTATTTGAACGTAAAGTACCGATTTTTATTATTAGGGTTATTATCTTCATGTATTCAAATCAAACCATGATCGTGCTATGGAACGGTTTTAAATCCTTACCATTCACATGCTCCAATGGAGTCAGACAGGGTAGCCCGCTTAGCCCTAAATTTTTTAATTTGTTTATTAATCAACTAAGTATTGATCTTTGTAAATCTGAACTTGGATGTTCCTTAAACGATATGTGCATTAACCATTTAATATATGCTGATGATATCTGTATCATTGCCTCTACACCTATTGCTCTACAAGAGCTCATTGACATTTGTAGCAAGTTTGCATCTGCTAACGGTATGAAATTTAATGGTGCTAAATCAAAGTGCGTTTTTATGCGCAGTAAGATGCGAAAACATTTTGATTTCGCGTCGATAATCTTGGACGGAAAACCACTTAAAGTCGTGGAGAGCTTTAAGTATTTAGGACATATTATATCAAGTGATTTTTCTGATGACCTCGATATTGGTGCACAGACGCGTCGTTTTTATGGACGGGCTAACATGTTAATACGTAAGTTTGCCAATTGCTCGAATCATATCAAGTTACTTCTTTATACTACATATTGCTCAACTATTTATTGTAATGCTCTCTGGTCTAAAATATATTATACGAAATCTGTTTTCAATAAGTTGCATACCGCCATAAACAAAACAGTCAGAAATTTATTTCGTTTACCTTTATTTAATGTTGAAACTGGTTTGCCTAACAGCACCAGTGCTATGCTTGTTAATCTAGGTATTAAATCATTTATTGAAATACATAGACATGCTCTATATAGTTTGCATATACGTGTTGATAAATCTATAAACTCAATTATCTCTACTGTTCGCTTGGTGTGTCGCCCAGTCTCAGTATTATATAGTAACTTCATAACATTATGTAGATAGTCCAATTACTAATTTAACTTATTTTATTTTACGTCCTAATTAAATTTTACTATACTATAATACTCTGTGCTAAATATTAATATATATCTTATCTTTTACTGTACCATATGGCTGCAATATGCTGAAATAAAGAAGATTATTATTTATTATTATTATTATCAAGTAATTCCAACTCACCAGAGTAACAGCCAACGTCGATTTGTCCTGGTTGGGTAAGTGCACCTCCATTCCCAGGACAATGCAGTTGGTAATTATAGTCAATAATATAAGATATTCTACAGGAGTGGATGTATTGGTTTAAGGAAATTACATGCATTTAGCCAACCAAACCATGCAATAGTTGACATAAAAATGAATACCATAATATTCTGTATATTTATAAAACAATTATGTAATTTTAAACAAGACTCAATGTAGCATTAAAATAAAGATTTCATATCCAATAGTTATTGAACTCGTTTACAAATGGAAATCCTGTTTAATTTACATATTTTTGTTCAATCTATAGATAACAAGTTTTATAAAACTATTTAATATTGTGCTCAATGCGTTGTAAGTAAAGGATATGGCCATTCGATGAGACGTCTGCACCATTTCCTCAGCAAGTTAGATTCACTGAATACAAACAAAGAATAATTAGCAACTAATAGCCGGAATACTCGGTTGTGTCTGGGGGAAGCGAACTTTTTGGTCGATTCAAGAAGTTTATCCAAACAGGATTTCTTCTTTGGTCGTCTAATGTGCTTGTTGCTGTTGCTGTGGGGGTTGTTTTCACATTCCAATGGAACTTCCATTCCTACGACCGATACGAATCCACCAGAACCCAGAAATAATCCAATAAATAATTTCACTTCATATTTATTAATTAATTTGTATCTTTTAATTACTTAATTAAATTTATTTAATAGAGTTTAACAAATTAATAATGATGACGCCACCTCTCATGCACATACAAACCGTTTAACCGACTCCATTCTGGAGCAGTGTTTACAGGTCAAGAAGAAACCACGGATCCGTCTGCGACCGTAGGATTACATTTACCCTTCTGGCTGGGATTTCAGGTGAATGGGTCAAAAAGAGTCAAAGAGTTGAAAAGACGTTTCAGAGGACCAACAACACCGTCAAACAATTATAAGGGAAAGGAGTAAGTTACAGAGGCGGCTTTTTCCAACCAAAACAATAAACGATGTTGTTAACAATTGAGGGAAAGTTGTATGATAATAAAATTTAAACTGCAATATCGGCCCTTTCGAACCTTTGACACGGCCTTCTGACCCTTTGACACTTCTGGCGCCGCGGCGAGAGTCGCCGCGACCGCCGCGAGTTTAAGTCCAACATTGGTTTAGGGGTTAAAACTGTGGCATTGAATTAAAATCTCTCCGGGGGTGTGGAATCGTGCCTCGGGAGGGGACCAGGTTAGTTTTCGTTTCGGTACGGTACGAGTGCTTTAAAGGGACCAGCCAGGGCGCATCTCTCCCTCTAATTATTAAATGATAGCTGAGTAAGTACCAGTTTCCTCTGGGAAGTATAGTTCTGTGGGGACCGCAACTGGAAATAAGTTATACGACTGAGTATAATCCCTACCTAACAGCCGAAAAAGAATTCCCTTTTTTTTAAATATATAAGTAGAGGTAAGATGGTATGCATCTCTCGCATTAATCCGAGAGAGGCGACTGGCGTGTTTGTTGGGGGGTATCCGTCGGATGTTGTAATTCGCACTTCTCTGGTCCAACAAGGTCTCGATTTGGGAAATGGTGTTGGGTGCCGTGTGGTTGGACTGGCGGGACGATACTAATTAGTTAGCCATACGGACGTAAATCGCAGACAGACAAACGAAGCAACGACCTAATCCACCTTAACTAAGCTGTGGTCAACAAAAAACCTAAAGGTAGATAAATAATTTATCATAAAAAATAAAGTTATTTTATTTACCAGTATAGTGAGAAAAAGTATTGGACATAAAATTATAGTTCGAAATCATCAAAAATTTAATAAAAAATTACAAATTACTGTGATTTTGCAACCAAAAGTACTGAATGGATCACGTAAAAAAACTAATAATAATATTAAACACAAAATGATCCTATTCATTTAGCCATTTAATATACAATGAGTGTGACGTTATGAGTAATCAGGAGTAATTTCTGGCTAAATACCACTAGTTTTATTGATTAGTTGCGATTCAATTTGCGCGCAATAATATAGAGTTGTAAGATGAGGAATAGGCGAGGAATCGAGGCTCAAACGTTTGCGGCACAAGATTTACACACAACAAGCGGAGTGAGAGGGAAGGGTCCTTCATTTGATACCAGCTGGCTGGTAAAATAAATGATGCAGTCATCGCATTTTCGTATACAGTACGTATGTCGTCCAGCACTACTAGAATGTATTGCCAAACTGTCTCTTCACAACACATCACCGTCACAAACTTCGCGGTAACCCTTACAATTCCACAATCCATCTGCATTACCAAACTAGATCTAAATCAAATTAAATCAGTAATATATCAGGTATACTAATATATATGTATATATACAATGTACACCAATATATACATACCATGGTGTCACAACAATCATTAACTGATTAAGTTTGACTTGAATGACCACATACACATTAATACAAAAAATACCCCTCAGCCTATAAAATTATAAGCCAGCTGCCAAAATTTATAAAACAATATCCAAATTTATAAATCCATTGTGCTGCCCCATCATCATTATTGTTGCTTATTACTGACCCTTTTCATGACACCTTTCCATGATACACACACAATACACATGGATGGAAACAGACACTAAAAAATAGTTAAAATTCAAAATATCAAAAAGTAAGTCAAAAGTTCTCTGAACTAAAAATAATTTCGGCAACAATAGTTTATCTATATTACTGGTGACAAAATGGAATTCCATGACTGTGAACGTACCGAATACTAGTTCAATCAGAGAATTCAAGACCAAGCTCCGTAAAACCTTGTTAGTAACATGTGTGAGAGAGGAAATTATCTATTATATCCAGTAAACCAAATTCCAATTTTTTTGTACCCACAGCCAAAAAAAAGCATGATATTGCTAGTGCTATTCTTATTAATTCCAGCGGACTCAGAACCCCCCATATAAGGGCATGAAATTTTGGATCCACCGCCGAAAAATAAAAGTTTGAGATGTCTACTGCAATTTTTATTTATTCAATTTAATTTAAAAATTTCGAAAACACGAATAACCCAAGAAACAAGATGACACAATCAATGTACTTGTAGCGGTTCACAACAAAAATGTTGTTGGCTACTGCAATCCTGCAATATGAAACTATTAGGTGGAAGTCTGTGTGCGTACGGCATGTACATATATATAATGTAGCATTAGGTGGAAGTCTGTGTGCGTACGGCATGTACATATATATAATGTAGCATTAGGTGGAAGTCTGTGTGCGTACGGCATGTACATATATATAATGTAGCATTAGGTGGAAGTCTGTGTGCGTACGGCATGTACATATATATAATGTAGCATTAGGTGGAAGTCTGTGTGCGTACGGCATGTACATATATATAATGTAGCATTAGGTGGAAGTCTGTGTGCGTACGGCATGTACATATATATAATGTAGCAGTAGGCGGTAATCTGTCGAGTTTGCTATTGTAAACAGCATTTTATAAATGTTCCTTTTTATGAATTTTATTAATTGGGGTGTCAAAAGACGCGTATGTCAGATTTCAATTGATATGAATCAGATGCAAAATTATTAAGACTTGTTTAATGTGTATTTGAATGGATCGAAAATCACTACCCATAGAACGCAAGGTTGAATAAAATGCACCACTGATTTGTTACATCAGATTTGCTATTGAAAATCACAACCGATTTTTAAAATTGGCTTCGCGTGCTTACTTAAATCCGCCATTTAGACCGTTTCCTCGTATTACCCCCACAATCTTTCTTCCAGAGGGGTTTGTGATATCCACAAGTTTCTTTCATAGAGGTTGCTAATTGTGAACCGTGCTTGGCAAAGATTATTTTGGATTTTTTTTAAATGACATATCGTTCAAATAGTCTTCATGTAGCAGTGAGTTCTTCAATAGCGAATAGGTTCTTAGTTTGTTTAAGGATTTACCATCAATAATTATTCTTATTATATTTATTCACAGCATAAAATTAAGAAGAGACAGATAAAACAGAAGAGACTGACAGCAATAAAATTAATAACCAAATGTAGGTAATGGATCGACTTACAATAATATAGCCGCGTTTTCTAAAAAGAATTTTTCGCATCATCAGCTAATCATCGCTACACAGCACTGGAGATATTATCTGGTAGGTCTCCTACATACATTCCGAAGCATAGTACTCCGGATACTGTTCCCTGGGCTATTCCCGATTTCACTATTTTGATATTTTGAAAATGAGGCGCTCAGCTGAATTAAAAGTTATAGCAAAACTGAATGCACGGGTTCTAAAATGAGGCTCTTTTTTAACAAAACTAATTAAAAACGACTGAGTGCACAGTGCACAGTAAAATATCTAAGTATTATCACTCCGATTTAGAATATCTGTCAATTTTTTTCAATGAGCACATACAATTATTATAATATTAATATTTTGATTGTTATTCCGGGACTAAGGTCATAAAAACTGAACTTGCAGAACTGTATTTAAACCGCGATAACAGCACTGCAATAATAATATAGTTATAGGAGTTAAAAATTAAATTACAACGGCTATACGCCGCCGACCTACGACAGATACAGATGAGTCTAAGTATCTTATTAAATATAAACATGTAAGAAGCACTGCAATATATGGTAACCTATGAAGCTTCCTAAAAATTATATGCTATGCCATTTTGATACCATTCATAGCTGTATTGTAGTTTTGAGTTCACTGAATACACTAGAATATCACTATCATTCTAAATCGTCCCAAACAAGATCGTACATCTCAGATTTGCATTGAACACTTTTGAACATGAACTTCCGTTTATGTATTGAAGCAACCAGGTTTTAAGTTTGAATGGGCCGACTTCAGGGTGGGCAGCCTTTATACGTATGTGAGTATATTTGAAACCTTTTTGGCTGGTGGTATGACGTTTGAGTTTCGAATATCTGCAGGGTTTCGTTGGGAAAAAGAATATCCCTTTACGGATGTCATAATTCGCCAGCGTCATGTTATTGCCAGTCCGTCCTATGCATTTCTGCAACCTGGAGTGGTTATTGGTAATCCATTCCAGTGATAGAGTAGCGCCCAACACGTTTCAACAATGTTTCGTAGTGATGGCTTTGGGATGATGTCATCGAAGAAAACATTTGGGACCAAGAGATCAACATATCGGAGGGGGGGGGGGGGGGGGGGGGGGCATGATTGCTGTGTCCTCATACGTGCAGAAAGATGTGAAGCTCTAAATGTGGTTGTTGGTACATTTTGGGGAATAATCTTTGCTGGTTGTCCCATTATGGCGGGTTCCCTAAATTGAGGTAGGCTGTATTGATCTCCTTTGACACATTGTGGACAGTATTTACGGAGGTGGTTGGATGTCTAGCATCGCAGTGTAGGTTTACTTTGGGTCAATGCTGGGTAAGTCCTACTTTGCTTTCTTATTAGAAATGTTGCTGAGGACTTGGGGTGGGGAATTGTTTGATGTCCTCCTGACGCTGTGGTTGTGGGTAAACAAAGTTATCGACGTTGACCGCTGGCACGGCCAATTCAATCCATATTCATTAACAGCAGGCTCCAGTAGGAAACTAACAAGTTTCGGTCAATATGTAGTCACGGGTTGGTGGTCCAAGATTTTCACGGCGCCATGCGAGTTCGATTGTTTGAGTGCAAATCAACGCTGGAGGTTTAGCCAAGATTTAACCTCATACCTTTGTTGGAGGAGAGGAATTGGATGTGGAATTGTCTTCTTGCCCTTATCTGGTGACTTTTTCACTGGTTTGCCACTATTGTACTCCCTTGTACCGGCTGTGGCCTGTAGGCCTTATAGCCGACTTGTTGACGGGCGGTTGTCCGGTGAATGTGCCCATTTTGAAGTTCGTCAGGGGCTCATTCGTGTCGGGCTCGCGCGTTTCAGTAGCTGTTCAACCCTTGCTGGTAAGCATTAGCATTTGCCAAGAATTTTTCCGAATCGAGTTTCGAACCGCAATACATTCCCGTTCCTTTATCCTATATTCTTTATCATCACTGGGGTATGTCTTAGGTTCGGGGACCATTATACCTGATAGTATCCTCAGTGTCCTGTATTATTAAATTGCAGATTATTTTTTATCATTATCCAGTTACGATTATATTTTCTTAATTTAGTTTAATTACAAATTCAAAAACTTATTTATTGTTTATTATTATTATTATTATTCTTTAATTCATTCCAAAGGAACATAGTAAAATAGATACTAATAAAGCACAGAGTTAATCTAAATAGAATATGTAAAGTATGGTACGGTACGAAATAATGTATTTAAATTAATTTAATCAAGTGACTCTAGAGCAACCGCAAAAGTTACACATTTTATACAAAGCACGTAAGATAATGTTGTCGGACTTACTAATTCTCGAGATCAAACTAGATACAGATCTATATCGTATGTATACAAACATTGGTAAATTTAATTTACCGCATTCAAATGAAATAATTGTACGGTCACCCTTACTATTAAGCCGAGGAAGTTTAAATAGCAAACGAATGCACTTAGTGTACACTACTCTTAATTTATTATGTACAGTTACTGAAAAATTATTTTTACACCATAACGCATTACCATATATCTGAGTACAAAAGGTGCTAAACAGAATAACCTTAACTGAAAGTGACGCACAGCTGAATTTTCGAATTAAAGTATTTGCCCTAGCTTATAAAAGTTGAGTCGGTCGCCTAATATCGATATCATCATCAGTACTTGAATGTAATATATGCCCTAAGTATTTAAATTTATCAACAATTGATATTTGTTCACCATATAAATTAACAGAAGTAAAATTATTATTAAAGGGAATGTCAGGTCAGCTTGTACCCCAGAAAGATCTGACTGCCATTTTAGAACAGTTTGACATCATAGTTTGATATTTGTTACATTGATGGACCAATTATTGACTAAAAATAATTTAACTTTTTTTTGTCAAATTTAACATCTTTGGGTGGAAATTTGAATTTTGTCAAAAATTAGAAAAATTGCTACTAGTTTGTAACACGTTGGTCTTTTGAGGTGAAAATTTCAGAATATGTTTGGAAACATAACCTCGTCACTTGGAAGAAAAATTATTGCGATCGAACCAACGAACTCTGATATTTTGATATTTAACCATATATATTTTTAAAATTCTCAAAAAACGGTGTTTTTTAAACAAAAAATGTTAAATTACTCAATTTAATTGAAGTTGTTCCAAAAAGTTTTTCTACCAACTGACCACGGTACATTTACAAACCGATCTGGAAAATTTCATCCATTTTGGTGCAAAATTAGCGGAGCCTTAGCCTTTAGAAGTTAAAAAACATGAAACTGAGAAAATTGTATTTAAAAATTAATAATTTATAAAGGCCGATCGATTATATTTAAAAGCGTTTGTGTTGTATATGCATAAGTGTCAATTTCAAAGTTTTACATTTTCCCTTTTGACTTCTTTCATTGCAAGCACCCAGTATTTTCAGTGCTGGAATGCTACATTTTAGGCTATATCAATGTGCAATAACAAGTCTGTCCGTCTGTCTGTTAAAAAACATAAAAGGCTACATTTCCAATTGGGATAAAATATTTTTTAATATAATGTATTAAATTTAATTCTTAAGAAATTAAAACCAATAACTGAATAATAAAATCTAAAATTAAATATTCCAAATTCAAATAACTATTGTAAAAAAACAGACTCATAGCAACCGTTGCTATGGAAAACATGTAAAGTACTAGGCACCTATATCGTAAGAATTTTGGTTAAATAAAATAATAATCAAAATGCCCCAGGTTCATAATCAGCTGTCGAAACACTGGCTCCACAGTTGGTCTCACCTTCCTAGCTAAACCACTACTGCTTTGACGAATCTGCTACTTATTTACAGCCTCAACCCGTTGAGCCAACTGTCCTCATCTAAACGAAGTCGCTTTAGCCAGAGTTGTTCTGCTGAGGCGCCTCGGTTGTGGTGTAGAACAGTATAGGCAACTATAAACTTGAGAGTCTCCAGAGATGTGAAGTTAGATTTAGTACACTTATTCCACACCTTGCTGTGTACGTACTGACTCTTTTCGGTTCTGAGTTTTCCCAGGAATACATCGTCTAAGAAGGTCCGGTGAGGTAAGACGTTCATACTCAGGAAGAATATGTTGTAAGTCGCCCTCATTTATGTACGTCGCAGGTTTGTATGATGTGTCCCCGTTGATAAATCTGCACCACTTCTCAGATGGACATTTAGAATGCTGAAGTCCTGATTTACCACCAAAATCGCAGTGGTGGTATATTGTGGTAAATATTTCCGATTGGATAGTTTTTATGAGTTCATCACATGCGTTATCAGAAGTAGATGCCATATCAACGTCACGAATGTTGTTTACAATGGTGTTTCGATAATATGAGGAGAGTTGCTGACACAGTTTATCTATCAGCCTATTCGCACCACCCAAATTATGAGTTTGTCTCGCTTTGGTTAGTCCTGAATACAGTCGCTTTGACACATGATTGAGGCATTCCTGTTTGGTCACAACAATACCTTCATCTTTATAAGGGTTGGCCTCCAGGATATTCTTCAATACGCTGCTGTCTCCATCTGATATTACAGCAGAATATATTAAATTATACTTCTCAACTGATCTGCCGAACAGTTTCTTAGCTATAAAAGGCTCCATGGAACCACTCGAACCATCAAAGTTCTTTGAAAATTTATGTGCAGTGGCAGGGCTATGGCCAGGTTTATCACAGATATGACAAAATTTCGAACAAATATAATAATCCAAAATATATCCTGTTGTCACGGAAATGATGAAACCAATAACAAATTTAGATCGATGACCACGAGTTAGCCAAGATCCAATTTAGTTTATTATTATTCATGTTTAGTAGCCATATTTGCGGTATAAGAAACATACTTGGACCACTGGGCATCCAAACTTGATCTCGATATGAAATAAATACATTTAGTTTTCTTTTTATTAAAAATCATGGAATTTAAATTTGCAAAAAGAACGGCAACATCAATTAATTTTTGGAGACCATGAATAGAATTAGATATTAGATTAGATCATCAGCGTATAATACATGATTCACCCTAACATCACCAAAAATAAGCAACCAACATCTGAATCAGGAGCACCTGCTGCCCTGATCCTTCATACCAACCCATAGTCAAGGCGGCAAACATCATTAATGGGTACACACGAGGCGTGTAATATTTTGTGTTAAGGCAATAAATACGTCACACACACTCAAGTACACTAACTCGTAACGCTCATTACATTGAATTTTATTAAGTCCTTCACACCTTACATTTTATGACACTGTAGTACCATGTACCATTTAGTAGTACCATTTTTTATAATAGCATTCTTATATCAATGCTTCTCTATTTTATAGTAAACTATCACACCGTCTACACATTAGTTACAGTCTCGCAGTTTAATTTCACTAAACCGTATGCATTCTACCTACACATTCTGATAGTTCACATTACCGTGGACATTCGGTACAGTCTGATAGTTTGCACTTTCAAAGTTCACAGGTAGTTCACATTACCGTATACATTAGATAAAGTCTGGTAGTTCACACTTTCAAAGTTTATACGTAGTTCACGTTACCGTACCTCGAATAATCATAAGCGACAGAGGAGCACAATTCCAATAAGTTATTTGGAGTTGATTAATGGGGAGACTGGGAATCGAAGGAAAACGAACAACCTCATAGCATCCAGCCTGCAATGGGGCTGTTGAAAGATTTCATCGCCAACTAAAGAATGCATTACGTGCTGTATGCACAAATTCCAACTGGTATGACTCCTTCCCACGAGTACTGCTTGAACTCAGATTAACAATTGGTGAACATGGATACTCGCCATCACAACTTGTATATGGCTCAGAAATCTCTTATTTCATGGATTTTCGTATTTCATGGATATAGAACCACAACATGACATACCAAATAGTTCCTTTATTGACAAGCTATTCAATAAAATAAAAACTTTTACTCCACCAGAACGATTCTACATCAAATTATTGATGAATTCATTAATTGGCAATCATTAAACTTTAAACATTAAATGTTGTTGAATAATCTTTAAATAGTCAGTCAGCCGTTGCTTAAACTTTTGTGGTGACTTGTATTTATATTAAAGTTATATATATAACTTATTAATCAATTGTGTAACGATATTGTAAATTAATCATTTGTCTAAAGATAAAATTATTTTTAGAATTTATTTCCATTGTTCATATTGTTTTCTTAATTAATCAATTGATTTTATTGTGAACGGAAATTATTGAAACTTACAGTTGTACTGAAATAATTCATCATTGATCTAGTATAATGTTATCAGTTGATCGCTTAAGAAAAGTTGCGCTTAGACCAAATATACTATATTCGCCAGTTGATGATATCATAGCGTGTAGATTCCCCAGCTTGCCAACTGGGCGAATGCTGTGAAAGTAAGCGAAATAACATCTTAGAGTATCTCCCAGATATTCCCATTGGCGATATCTCCTTTGCAGAAGTGAAGGCTGCTGCAAAGAGCATTAAGACCAATCGTGCCAGTGGAGTAGATGGTGTTCCCCCTGAGGTCTTTAAAATACCTGAGTGTTAAAAGCTCATCTATCCCATCATAGTAGACATGTACCGAACAACTAGAGTCCCACAACAAATGAAAACAAATAAGTTGGTGCCAGTTCCCAAGAAGGGCAACCTAACACTCTATGGTTCTTTTCGGGGAATCTCATTGATCTCTATTGCTGCAAAGCTATACAATAGGATTCTATTAAATCGCATCAGGGATCCCATTGAGAGACTGCTCCGTGGAAATCAGAATGGGTTCCGTAAAGGTCGTGGTACCATGGAGCCCATTTTGGCACTTAGAAGGATAATAGAAGAACTATCAAAAAAGAAAGACAGGCATCTGGCTGTTATCTTTGTTGACTTCTTCAAGGCCTTTGATTCAGTCTCTCGCTCACGTATGTTCAGCATACTTTCATTATATGGGATTCCTGATGAAATTATTGCAGCAATAAGATCAGTATACGATGGTTCGACAACATTTGTGTCTACTGTTGACGGTGACACAGAACCATTTGAAGTGTTATGGGGCGTCCTTCAAGGAGACACACTTGCACCATTCTTGTTCATTATTGTGGTTGACTTTGTTCTACGCATGTCCTTAGATCATCATAATGATGATGGGGTGATGATAACTCCACCTACTGGCTCCAGAAGTCGAGGAAATCCTGCCAAGTACCTAACTGATCTAGACTTTGCTGATGACTTAGGAGTACTCTCAGAATCACTAGAGGGAGCCCAACGGCTCCTCATCTCATTAGAACATGCTGCTTCTAGTGTTGGTCTTTTATTAACTCCAGAAAGACCAAAATTTTGACAGTTAACTTTGAAAGTCCTCAGCAAGTCTCTGATCGGATGAGCATAAGCTCAAAGGATGGTATGCTTGAGCATGTGGACGACTTCTGTTACCTGGGATCATGGATCCGGAAGTCAGGTGAGGACCTTCGAATACGTAAGGGAAAGGCATGGGCAGCCTTGAATAGGCTTTCCAGGATTTGGAAGTCACCGAGAATTAATCGGAAACTTAAGGTCCGATTATTTAGAGCAGCAGTAGTTCCAGTACTCCTCTACGGGAGTCCATGCTGGGCTCTAACTGCTGAGGACACCAAATCTCTGGATGGCACATTCACAAGAATGCTACGCCGGGTTCATTGTGTCAAGTACAATGCACACATCTCCAACCAGACACTATATAACATTGGAGGTGTCGCATTGGCTCCCCCAAGCTTGACACTAGAACAAAATCGCCTCCGCTTTGCAGGACATTGCTTTCGCCGTGAGGACCAGCCAGTGCATAATCTTGTACTTTGGCAGCCTCATGGAGTGAATAAGCATGGTGGACAGCCCATGACTTTCTTGAGACGCATCTTAAAGGTCTAGCAAATGTCATGGGTGATAGGGAGTTGTGGCGGTGCAATTTTGTTGACAAGCCGGCACAGCATTCTTAAAAATGCAGCTGCAATGCAGCATGCCGATCCTAGTAGTAGTAGTAATTTGTATGTAATTTTTTTGTGAGTTTGCGGATGGAATATTATGTTTTCTTCGTCATTTCGTTTACCAATATTTCAATTTAGTTTAGAATATTACTAAAACCAACATGGTTCTAGAAATAATAAAATAAAAAAAATATATCATCACTATCATAGAACATAGAGTATAACACATGATACAATTAAGACTGGGAACGGAACAGGTGAGTCTAATTCGTCCAAGGCAATTGATAGCAGGATTATATAGTAGATGTAATGTTCATATTCTGCAATACTAGTTAAGCATAGCAAACAGTGAAGCCGGAGGCAATCGGCTTTTTGATAGCTGTTACCCGAAGGTGGGGGTGGGCTACTGGTCCTCATGCAATACACATTAATAGTTTGTAATATGGAATTCTGAAATAGTAAGGCCCTTTTCTTGTTATAATAACTATCTAATACCATGGCAGTGCTCTGTGGCATGGAACAGAATGACAAACCATTATGGGGATGTGGATTTATCGTCCTTATTATGTGTTTTGAAATCATCAAGACAACTTCGGGCCAACCGGGCATAGTGTAAATACAATTAGACATATTCAATACTTCTCTGGGACAGGGTGAGTTCGCAATTCTCACATTTTGCTGATTAACTCCCTGCAGAGAATGCTTAAGGTTTCATGGCAAGTTTCATGAGGTCTCCATGTTTCGAATTGTAATGAATGTAAAGTAATTATTCTGATGTTGAGGAATGCTTCGTTCAATAATCTCCCAGCGATAGAGAACCCATAAGAATCTCAGATGTGGGATTAGGTGTGTAACACATCCTGAAATTAAATTGGCAGTAGTCAGTCCACCTGTAGACTGAGGGGTTTGATTAGTGATACATTGTGATTCTCAATGGGATTAATAGGTCTGGAGGTTATCCTCTGGGCGCAAAACAATATCTGTGACTCAGTTTTATAGTTTTCAAAAATTACTTACATGAAGTAAGTGTATTGTAATTTATTGTAAAACGAAATATTTGTAAATGGTGGTGATATAATATTAAATGCTGAGGGTCAGGTTCGAATATTAAATAATATATTTCGATATATATTTCTATTATATGTTGCTTTTTAGCAAAAGAACATACATAATGTTATTCAATCAGCGTATTAGAGAAGCTGCTCTTGTTTTATTTGTTTATTTATTTTATTCCAAAATTGTAACATTACTCAACGAACGCCGTTAGTATTAATAGCGAGTTGTTATTTAGCACTTTACAAGTATTGGCCTGTACATTTAGTATTGTACTTGGTGTTATTGTTTACGTGGTAACCCTTGACGGCGTTAAGTAATGTCCACTAAGGGGACATTACTTAACGCCGTAAACCACGTAAACAATAGGTGGAAATTTGCCTGACAGCCAGATAGGCCTACTGCATTACCTACCGGTAGGCGGGGTATAGCTATTAATAACCCTTTAGGGCCTAGCTATATTATTATAACATGGCTCCAAACGCCACCATAAATATAAGCTAACTTATTTATAACATAATTTATGTCATATAATTTGTGCAGTTTCTATCACTTATAATGTATGTGTACTAGAAACGCAATGCAAGCGTTGCGGTAAGGAGCCCTTTTCACCGAGTTATGAAGAACCTGAAGTTGGTATGGTTTTTTTTGTATATGTTCGGTTTGTTTATCGTCGATTGGATCAACATTTCAGAGAGCTGGAGTAAAATTATAACCCGACATCGCAGCACCTTTTTAGTATGTATGATTGTATGTGTGTGGATATGTTTGTGGTTCCACTACAGCAATTCAGGACTCCAGCCTATTCGAACGTCTTGCGGTATATAAATATATAAACGTAGGTGTTGCGTCGTGCAGCACGAACGGCCGCTAACTCGAGAACGGGTAACCCGAGTACTTGACTCGTGCAGCACGAATGCCCCGCGAAAATGTTCAAAATATTGGAAATTTTCCTCTAGTAGGTCCATCCAAATTAGGGTGAATTTGAGTAAAGGCTTCAAAACGATTGAATTTTCCATTACAGACAGACAGACAGACGGACAGACAGACAGACGGATGGACATGATATTAGGCCGTAATACTAATTGAAATTGTCCGCTAGTACTGTAGCTTCGCTCACTAATTGTGGCTCGTTCCACAGTATTCTTAATTTAATACAAAGTACGATGTTTCCCATAGTTCCATCTAACTTTTGTTATTGGGTTATTTAATAGGCATCACCATTCAGTTTGACAAAACATTAACTTTTCTGCCCATTTCGATACGGAAAATTTAGCCAAACTTTGACACATGAAAAGGCAGTCTGTAACGTATGCCGCCATGTAAGCCTACTTTAAATGTTTTTTAAATAAAATAATATATTAATAATATATATAAATTAAAAACTTTATGGAAAACATTCTTTTAATCACTTTTTAGTAAAATTAAGATATTATGTTCTCGTGTGTTGAATTTTACGCTTTTTGGCATGTGGAGTTATCACCTCGTGCAAAACTCAACCACTCTGATAAAATAATAGTCGAATATTACATGTACATTATTATATGTACATATATGTTAATGCACATCTACATTAAAGGGTGTAAACGCTACACTGACAACCGACAGCCGTCGGCTGACAACCGACAGCCGACAACCGACAGCCGACAACCGACTGCCAACAGCCGACAACCGACAGCCGACAACCAAATCCGAAAACCATTATTAACGGTAATTAAATAACAACAATAAAAAGACCAATTTGGTGAAGAAAAATGTTAATAAACTGTAATAATCATTTCTAAACGAATTTGAGCCTTGTGTTCTTTTAAACTCTATACTTATAAAATAAATTAGGAGTACATTATTTAAGATAATGAACTATCTTTAACACCGATATAAGATTATTAAATACACTACCAATAATTCAAAGGTCACGCATGGGCAAGAATACCAGACTTTGTGCCGTTATATTTCACTTTGGAGTTAGCCCCATGTGAAGTATACCATGTTTTCACCAAAAACACATGTTACTGAATCTAAGCAAAATAATAAACGAATTAGTATTTGTAACCATTATAAGAATACTAGGATTTCACTTTTCGGTCGACTTTTTATTGGAATTTCATATATGAAGATTTTTTATTTTTTTTAATTTATCTTTATAGCGCGCTTTATAGCTTATTGACATGATAAATTAATATTTCAGTATCAATACTATCGGCATAAGGTAGTTTTATATTTCTTATACATTGGGTCGCCTCCACACCTAAAATATTAATATATTACTTTATTGAGTATATTAATTTCTTTGTTGGTTAAGTAAATTAAATAACATGCGATCTTTAATAATTTTTGCTAGAAATTTGTGCTGTTTTATATTTGTGAATCGCTTCCAGTTGTATTTTGTGTTATATTAAAAATAAATATAACATATTACTTTTAAAACACAAATTTTATATTGATACCTCTACCTTTCATCAATCCTGTGTGCGCCTTTGGGTTGGGGTGGTGCAGATTAAGAGGGAGGTTAAGAGGGGGGGGGGGGGGGGGGGGGGCTTTTCCCTCTCTTTGATTTACTGGTGTTTGGTTAAATTTCTTAGATACCGAGTTTGTGATACAGTAGAATCGCTCAATATTAATCTGTATCTCATAACTGAGCATCGTGCTGCGCGAAGACCCCACGAACGTGTACTCTACAGTAAAACCGATTTGCTCTCGAATTGGGGTAATTATAGTACGGCAATCTATTCGTAATGCCGCCTTACCATTTGTACGAAATAATTATTATGCTTACTAGATATGTTGCGGCAGGGACTTTCCCCATAATGATATGTTGTATAGATGTTGAGAGAGATGTTGCACATGTTGTATATAGCATGCACATGATATGCAAAATGAATGGTGCTCTTTGTTTTAACTGTTTATAAAAATGCTGTTTGTAATAAACAACTTAATTTATTGTTCTTTGAATGCGTTTTGACTTTAGCATTTTGTTCCACATCATCATATTGATACCATTGTGGTGTATTATACCATTTTGTTGACAATGATTTGAGCCTTTGCTAGTGCCAACCGCTAAGCAAAGGTCCCGCTAATACTTTAGTTGCCGAGTCATCGTCCTCATTACAGATGAAGTTAGACAAGTCAATATAATGCTTCCCAATAATATTCAACATCCATCCAACGCAGCCTGCAGTTGAACCCACATCCACTCAATGTTGTTTACGATGAGTCCATGTTAGCTGCTGAGCATTTGATTACAAGGAATATATCCTCCCTCCATTTGATAATCCGGGGTGATATAAAAAAAACCTGGAAATAAACGGAAGACAGCTTTAATTAGCTGGAGAATATGATTATGCTTTATGACGGATGACATAAAAAGTGTTTGTGGACTGATAGTTAGATCCATAGAGGGATACTATGTACGCTAAAGAGTCGCTAAAGTTAACAAGGATAGTCTCAGTATGTATAATAATTGTTTCTGTAATACGAAAAAGTATGTCGGAGTTCGCATATAGTTTAGTTTGATTGAGTGAGTATTGTACTCCTTCTGTGTTCCAAAAATAACCTTTTCTAAAGAAAAGTTGCGAGCCAAGGAAGCCCACAATGTACCAGCAGAAACTGATATCTCGAGACACGAGGGAACCTGATAAAGGGAAAATGACATCCCAAGGGGAACTAATTCCCTGGAGGAAACATAGAAAACGACATATAACACAAACGTTTTTCCAAGATAATATTACATCTACAACACCTTGTCAAAATTATGTAGGCACTATAAAGACGCCTGCAGTAGGCACTGTAGGTTCCTCCTATGACCAGAACATAAAACACCCTACTAATGAGCAATTAGATGTGTCAATTAACATAGTTTCCTGCATCATATCACGTGTTTTATCGACATTCTTTCACGTTAATTACAACAATGGCCAACAATTAACTTCCGAAAATGTACCTTTTATGTAGCCCATGTAAATTGCCTGGGCTTTATTTATTACATGGTAGGTAATGGTACGAGTCAATGGCGCAGAATGACCGCAAACACCAAATGTGTTTTTAGTGGTTTTGAAAAATTAATTATTTTAATTTTTTGAAACATAAACCAAAACATTTAACGAGACTTAATTTCCCCTGCAGTCAATGTGCACCACTGTCTAAATGTTACATATTAAAACGAATAATGACCAGTTATGAATGATCTATTGAAATGTATTACAATTTGGCAATTTTTATGGTTTTCTAATATGTAACAGGCTATAAACAGGGGGTACCTAGCAAGGCCAACCACCAACAGCTGAATTAAATAGCAGTTACCCTTAAAACAACTAGTCACTATTTCGGAAGCCCTTAAAACAACTAGAGTCACTATTTCGGAAGCCCTTAAAACAACTAGAGTCACTATTTCGGAAGCACTTAAAACAACTAGAGTCACTATTTCGGAAGCACTTAAAACAACTAGAATCATTATTTCGGAAGCCCTTAAAACATCTAGAGTCAATATTTCGGAAGCCCTTAAAACAACTAGAGTCACTATTTCGGAAGCTCTTAAAACAACTAGAGCCACTATTTTGGAAGCCCTTTAAACAACTAGAGTCACTATTTCGGAAGCTCTTAAAACAACTAGAGTCACTATGTGGTAACACAGGGCCAGTGACAGAACTGACAATACGGGTACCAATCTGTCGGTCTGCCTGTCGTTGGTCGGTCGGTCCGTCTAATCTTTGAATGCTATTTCAATAACTCAGCGAATCTTTGATGAAATTATACCAAACGTGGTACACAAGTAGTATATCAAAAGTTTAGAAAGTTTTCAAATTTTTGACCTCATGCATTTAGCATGGTCCTCCGCTAGGAGGCGCTAAATATAAATTCGTCTAGGCTTTATCTAGACTCTTTAAATCACTTAGCTTTAATACTGCATACTTATTTCTGAACCTATCCTTCTGGTGTTCTGTGTTTTTTTTTGTGATACTGGTCTGTATCCCAAATCCAGGTATCTTAGTGGATACCGATCTGCCGATATGGTGGGACTGACTTCTCAACCAGCCCAGTCAATGGACACCACTGGCATAGCTGGTGTTGATGATAGTGATATTGCAGTGATATTGATATCTTCTCATTCAGGGAATGGCAATCAAACCGGGGCCAGATGTTATAGAGACATGTTTAACGCGATTTACAGGTGCTGATATATTGGTTGCTAAAGAAACCTTATTTGAAAGGTGTAAGCTTGATAAACTGATCAACCGACGTGATACTTCGGAACGTTCTGCCGCTAGAGCGAATGTGGTGGATTTACTCAAGAAGCTTCGTGCAATGGATTCCTCTAAGAGCTTGCCAGTTATCGCAGTCGAGGCGTTGGAGGCACTGTCATGGGATCTCTCATTCACATCGCTCTTCTCATTCAGGAAATGGCAATCAAACCGGGGCCAGATGTTATAGAGACATGTTTAACGCGATTTACAGGTGCTGATATATTGGTTGCTAAAGAAACCTTATTTGAAAGGTGTAAGCTTGATAAACTGATCAACCGACGTGATACTTCGGAACGTTCTGCCGCTAGAGCGAATGTGGTGGATTTACTCAAGAAGCTTCGTGCAATGGATTCCTCTAAGAGCTTGCCAGTTATCGCAGTCGAGGCGTTGGAGGCACTGTCACGGGATCTCTCATTCACATCGCTCTTCTCATTCAGGAAATGGCAATCAAACCGGGGCCAGATGTTATAGAGACATGTTTAACGCGATTTACAGGTGCTGATATATTGGTTGCTAAAGAAACCTTATTTGAAAGGTGTAAGCTTGATAAACTGATCAACCGACGTGATACTTCGGAACGTTCTGCCGCTAGAGCGAATGTGGTGGATTTACTTGAGAAGCTTCGTGCAATGGATTCCTCTAAGAGCTTGCCAGTTATCGCAGTCGAGGCGTTGGAGGCACTGTCACTGTTTGAAGTAGACCTGATTAAAGATAAGATTTCATCTGTGACTGCAAAGTCTGATGTACGCGTTTCTCTTTCAACCATTGAGAATAAAGTCGATCAGTGTCGAAAGGAACTGTCGGATCGATTTCAGTCAGTCGAGGCATTACTAAAAGTGCCATGGCCGTCCGTTCCCTCAACCCATCCGGATATACATGCTCCACCACCTCCTCAACGTACTTACTTAGATGTAGCAACAGCGGCTCCAGTAGCGAGGCGAGAACCCCGACCAGATAGTCACGCCCTAAACCAGGGCGGAGCGGTTGGAGGTCTTGGAAACCCAGGTGGTTCTAAGGGGTTTATATTGAGGTATAATGCAGCTCGTAAAGGGAGCCCTCCAGGCTCTCCATTGGTAAAGAATCTGGATTCACAGAACTACTTTCAGAATAGCAGCAGAAGCGTTAAACGGACTCGTCGTTCTTCCTCGCCGGAAGTCATTCACATTGTTCTCTGTAATACACAAGGTGATGGCTTCGAGATTCCTTGATACCACAAACGTAGACAGCAAAGCCATGTTGTTGCTACAGGTACAGTGAAACCTTCAGGTTAGTACGTCCAGAAAGCCAGGGCAGCCCCAGCTGCTAATTTCGGTTTCAGAGTTGATAAACTGATTACGCCAACAGATCTAGTGGATGATCTAAGAGAGTATGGTGGTATCACCATCAAAGAATCGGATATACAAAAGAGGTCCCATGTCGATGCGCCAACTCAGAGTTTTAGGATAAGTCTACTACTACTAGGATCGGCATGCTGCATTGCAGCTGCATTTTTAAGAATGCTGTGCCAG
>JAUCBJ010004879.1:0-43705 GCA_032718475.1 Nemertoderma westbladi | reverse complement strand
ATAACCCATTATTGTGGAAGTACAGAATTTGAATTATGATATACATATATACATTACATAATGGGATATAGTACATTTAACAAATCCCAATTGGTACCACACAGAAACTGAAAGATATTATAAACTTAAAACTCAATTTACAACTGATAATATATTAATCTTCGACAAACTGCCAAGGCCCCAAGGTGTTGGGAGGTGATTTATAACTGAAACAAAATTAATTACTAATTAAGTTGGAATGGATAGTAATAACTGGCGAGCTCCGAACTCAGAACAATCAAATACACATCCTACAACAAGAAGTCGAGATGCTGGACAGGGGTCAAGTCGGGGTCCTTCTAGGCCTCCCCATAATACGAGATCCAATGAGGGTCGAGGTAGAGGTGGTAATAGAGGTAGAAATGTGTCAACCAATCAGCGATCAGTTCCAACTAAAGGGTCCGAATGGGCTAAACCGTGGGAAAAACCACAGGGTACAAGTACAAGGTCAAAACCGTTTCGACTATACCCTAGGATAAATGAAAGACCAGTCGCTAGACCTGCAGTTGAAATTCAATTCAAGATTGGTATTGATTATTTGCAGGATGGTAGTAATGAGTTAAGGAATGATTTAAATCAGTTATTTCATAGTTGTGGTTGTGACGATGCACCAAAAATAACCCAAACAGGCAATCAGTACTTATGTGAATTCAAGAGCAAGAGCCGTCAGCACGGAAATGAAATATGTCAAAACTTGAACATCAAACTATCCAGAATGAATCCTAAACTAAAACCACTGGTCAACTTACAGCCTATAGTCAAGAAACAATATGAACCGGTGGATATGAATAAGGAATACAGAGATAGCAAACAACTTGTTGACCAAGCAATTAACAGTCATAAAGAGAAGATTGAGAGAGCTAAAAAAGATACTGATAAAACAAAACCAATCGAAGAACAATTGGCAATCGCAGATAAACTTGCTGAGATGCAAACTCAGTTAGATGTATTTAGTAATTGCTCAGATAAACTACTGCAGTTAACAATATCCACAAAGTTTACTCGATGTCAACTTAACAATTGGAAATTAGAACTGGGAAGTGAACTCGATAAACTTGAAATTGGCCTACCAATATATGCACGAAAACTTCAAATACTTCAAATGATAAGAGAAAACTCTGTAAGTATAATCACGGGAGCCACAGGTTGTGGAAAATCCAGTCAAATCGTGCAATATTTATATTATAGTGGCTATTTTAATCAAGGAATGATTGTCTGCACTCAGCCACGTAAAGTAGCAGCCATATCTCTAGCACAGCATGTATCAAATGAAATGGGATCCAATGTTGGTACATTAGTTGGTTATCGAACTGGGTTAATGGTAAAAGAATCACCAAGTACCAAAATTTCCTTTATGACTGACTTCTCACTGATCCAATGGGCCAAGAGTGATATGTTTTTCAACCAAGCATCTTGCATTCTAATAGATGAAGCACATGAACGTTCACTCTACACTGACCTAATTATAGCATTATCAAAAAAGGCAATTCAATCTAAAAATCCAAATTTGAAGGTTGTTATAACATCAGCCACAATAAATCCTGATATTTTCTGCAAATACTTTAAAGACTTACATGAAGTACCCGTGTTAAATGTATCAGGTCGACTTTTCCCAATAGAAGTTAGATTTATGCCAGAAGGAGGTGATGATACAGCTGGATCTATTAATGTTGACCAAAAGATATCACAAGCTATATCTACTGCCAAAAACATCCACATGAAAGAACCACATGGTGACATCTTGGTATTCTTACCAACACCAATTCAAACAGAAAATGCATGTACACAATTACGTATGTTACTATCAGAAAGTGAATCAGCCACTCACCCTCTGGTAACCATGCCATTGCATGGGAGACAACAGGCTAATGAACAACAAAAAGTCTTCCAAGGACCTATGACAATGGCTCGGAGGGTAGTCTTTGCCACAAACGCTGCAGAAACATCTGTAACAATACCTGGGGTTCGATATGTTATTGATACGGGTTTGGCAAAGATAAAAATATTTGAAGAAAACAGGGGATTAGAAACATTGCATACCCATTATATAAGCAAGAGTAGTGCTGATCAAAGAAAGGGAAGGGCGGGCAGGATGGCACCAGGTGTATGTATTCGATTGTATTCAGAAAGTGAATATAATGCCATGGATCCAATGACACTACCTGAACTTTTGAGGACGAATCTCGGGCAAGCTCTACTACAATTACTCAATATCGGAATTGCGGAACCACATCTATTCACATTTGTTGAAAGTCCTTTACCAAATGTTCTAGAACATGCATGGCATGAGTTGCTGATATTGGGTGCACGTAATGATGATGGTATTACAGATATTGGAAGGAAAATATCAGCTCTACCTTTGCAGCCAAGGCTGGGAAGGCTAGCAGTACGTGGAATAGAGAAAGGGATTGGCCTCGATGGACTGTTATTGGCTGCTGTGGCTACGCAGTCTGGTAGTGTGTGGGTAACTACTTCGACTGAAGAACACCGAATGCAGCTAGAATCATTTAAAATTCAGTTTTTTACACCCAATGGTGACTGGATTACACTGTTGGACTTATACAAAGAATGGGACAAACAAGATGAAAGGCGCAGACGACAGTGGTGTTCAGAACATGCCATAAATATGAAAGCAATGATGGCAATTCGTGATGTTGTCAAGGAAGGTATAAGTGTTATGTTTAATGAATTCAAGGTGAAAGTTCCCTACAAGTGCCACAGTACTCCAGAGCAGATACAGGAGCTCCTATGCATTTGTTATTCGTTTAATTTAGGACTTTATTCAGGTTGTGATAAAAAAGGAATTATCATAGGTAATAGAGTACCAGAGTGCACTATATTTCCACAGTCGGGTGCATTGAGGCATTTCAATACAGATATTGAATGGGTGATATTTGAGTCTATACTAGAGACATCCAATCGATATGCCATTTTAGCAACACCGGTACCAAGGGAAACAGTGCTTAAATTGGCCAGTGAAAATATACTAACATTTGACCCTATAAAGCTGGAAACATTGAAATTGAAACGCATTAAAACATTCAAAATGGGAAAATGTGCATTGATAAAGTTTGTTGGCGAAAAATGGAACAAAGTAAAGAAATTAGAAGAACAAATAATTGAAGGCAACAGGAATTCCATTATTTGCTGCGATGTGGATATAGATGGAAAGCAAAAAATCGACTTATATTCCAATGATTTGTGCAAAGAAACTGCGGAATTTGTGGTAACAAATGCTGTGGATGAAATCAAAGCAGCCATCCGACTGGAACAAGCAGACTGTGGGTTTATTGGACGATCACATGATTCCATATGTGTTGTTTTGGCAGCAGGTTTTTCTGTTTCAGCTTTGTTGATGCCTCATGAAGTTCGATGTTTAAGATTAAAGAATGTCCCACAGCATTATGCTGAAGAGGGCGAATCCATGATTCAAGAATATTTGCAAAATTATGGGCCTGTAGAATCAATTAGATTTGACTACAAAAATAAAAATATCACTGAAAATGAGACTTATTCCTATTTCGGACAAGTTGTCTATGTAAATGCCAATGATGCCTTGAAGGCATCCACAAGTATCAATGAATTCCAATTGCAGCCAAGGTATAGAAGTAATGAATTATACGGAGAATTTAAAATAACAGCAAAATGGCCACGAGCCATTTCTAGGGGGTGTGGAATCATTACTCTTAGATCGCCCATCGACTTACCCAAAGCACTACGAGTTCTGAATGGACAACAGCACGACTTTGGGGACCTTCTTGGTGGGCTGAGCTTGCTTTCAACCTCAAAATTTCAAATAGGTCAGCAAAAAAATCCAGGGGAAATATTTTTTCATGGTTTCAAGGGGAGGCCAATCAAAGTGCTTGACAGGGAATTTAGGGCTCGATTAGAAGATGAAGGAATTTCTGTGGCTACTGTTAAGGTCTTCTCTGAAAATAAATGTCTACCAACTCCAGAAGAAATGCAAATGCAAAAACAATTGCTGAAGCAGAAATTGGAGGAAATATGTGGAAGCGGACACCAATTTGGCATCTACATGCATCAACCCAAATCGCAAAAACAGGGCATGATGGCAAATATATCACTTAGAAATCCTGCTGATGGTTATAAAATAACATCAGGTGAAATCAACATGCCACCCCTCAATGAGCCAATTGAATTAGAAGCGTCGGTAACTGCACGTATAATAATCAATAGAGATTCTCACAAAGTAATTGAGAAAGATTTAGAAGAAGCTATAAGCAATCTGCGTAGCTTGAAACCAGATTTAAATGTAAAGCAAATCGAGTATCAAAATGATAAACGAATATTATTAATATCTTTACAAAGCAAAGAGCCTGATTCTGTTGCGATTGGAAGGTTAACTATTAATTATGCTATTGAACCCTGCGTTATAGATATTGGGTCGTACAACATCCGACGACAATTAAAACGAGAGGAACATCATAGTTTCATTGAAGTTGTAGAAAGGGATACATCTACATATATTACTCTAGAAAGACATTTTTCTCGAATTTCAATTTTTGGATCAGTAACTGGGAAGAATCAAGCGAAAATAAAATTGGACCAATATCTAAATGAATTCTCGAGTCTTGGACAGTGCGAAATCCCATTGAAAACGAGATCTAAAGGTTTACTAAAGCTTCTTGTGTCTGAATATGGACCAACGTTTAGTAAACTACTAGAAGAAACAGGATGTGAGGATATGTATTATGTTTATTATAAACAAAGCTTATTAATTGTTTTCAAGAATGAATCATGTTACCAAAAGTTATGTGTAAAACTTAATGAAATTGAACAGGGGATAAATATTGACCATCATGATAGAGACTGTGAAACATGCCCTGTATGTTTCTCAAATGCATTGAGTGGTGAGCAGACCTATCACAGGGTTGAACTATGTGGACATATTTATTGTACAGAATGCATCAACAATCTAATAGAAAACAGTCTAGAGCAATTTAAACTGCCAATAACTTGTATTGAAGAAGGGTGTTCAGAATATCTCACATGGAGTGATGTCAAAATAATATTCGGTAAAGAAAAGGTTGCTGAAAAGAAAAGAGAATTTGGGAGCCGAGCCGCACTGATGTTACCAAGACAAAATCCGGAGCTGTATTCATTCTGTCCCACAACTGGGTGTGACGGGGTATTCCGTTGTACGAGCGGAGATGAGCAAGGCTACCCATTCCAATGTCCAGGTTGCTTCCAGTTCATTTGTACTACTTGTAAACAAGAGTTTCATTACGGAATCACTTGTAAAATGTTTAAGAGCTCATCTTTGGTCGATGGCACTCTAGAGAATTGGTTAAAGGAATTCCCTGACACGAGAAGGAAGTGCCCCAAATGTAAGATGGGAGTTGAGAAGATAGAAGGTTGTAATATGATGAGCTGCGCTTGGTGTCATGTTCGTTTCTGTTGGTTGTGTCCTGATAAATTCTATAAGAACGAGAGAGAATGCTACGCACATCTGCGGAGTGAACATGGGAACTTTGTTTAACTATATATACTCCCGGCTTCTAAAGCAGCTAAATGTTTACTACTACTATAAGAAAAGTGCTAATTTAGTTAAATTTCTTTATAAAGTATTTATGCTACGTGTTGTATTAATGTTTGCTGTACCGGTAGTGAATTAGAGGCGTCGTGTGATTTTTAATTAAACAATGTTAATTGACGGATGAAAATTAAAAATTTGAGATAATGAATTAAGCTAATATATATGAGATATATATTATTATAGAGCAAAGATGATTCTTGCAGTCCTAGTCGTATAGAAAGTCGTAGTCCTATATCGTATAAAGGACGATGACAAGTGATTCATGACGCAGTTCATACAATGTTTCAATTGACAAGAAGAGTTGGATATTTTAAATCGTAACTTAATAAAATCTAACTGGACGGCGTAATGGAACGACCATCGTTTTTCAATTTTCTCATAGAATTACGTACTGTAATTATTGACATATTAATTGAATGATAATTGAATGTACCGACATACTGACTAATGGGGTCTTGGTATATATATATAAAATCTATGGGTAAAACACTATAGAGTCTTATTCCCCACAAACTAACAAAAAACATAGGATCGGGACATTACGCCCAAAGTAGCGCTCAGCCCTAAGGCCATCAAAAAACAACACAAACAAAAACGACATAAACAAATTTATTAAAACATGCTCAACATACAAGTATGTATCGCACCCTAACCCTAACCTAACCGCCATACACTACATGATACCGGTAGTATACTGCACAAAAGCTAAGCCTATAATCTATAAGAAAATATGACAATTTTGTCGCCGTGAAAAGGGTAGGACCAGGGCAAAAATAATTAATTTGTTAAAAATATGGTTGCGTTTCGGTGTCTTGGACCAGTACGCGCTATGTTTTTTGTTAGTTTGTGGGGTATAAGACTCTAGTGTTTTACCCATAGAGTAGTGACATGTTGTTAGTGACCTGTATTTGATATACACTGTAGATTGAAAACAACAACCAGTCAATTATTTGGTGTTTTAGTGTTAATGAATGACTAGACCATGGTTATGTAATGTTTGATATTTATTTAAAGTAAGGCCGCGTTCACACTACCGAGTCAAAGGCCGCGTTCACACTACCGAGTCAAAGGCCGCGTTCACACTACCGAGTCAAAGGCCGCGTTCACACTACCGAGTCAAAGGCCGCGTTCACACTACCGAGTCAAAGGCCGCGTTCACACTACCGAGTCAAAGGCCGCGTTCACACTACCGAGTCAAAGGCCGCGTTCACACTACCGAGTCAAAGGCCGCGTTCACACTACCGAGTCAAAGGCCGCGTTCACACTACCGAGTCAAAGATAAAATTTAAGACACATAGTCATACACATGACATTTTATTTTTTCTAGAATGCCCTCCCTTCTAGAATTATGTATTATATTAGGCCTATATAATGTATTATTATTTATTATTGCTAGCTAGCTATTATTTATTTTCTTTTGACTTTGACTCGGTAGTGTGAACGCGGCGTTAATGCGCTTATGTCTTCAGCGAATATATTAATAATTAATAAATACTTTCAATAAAAAGTAAATAAACTTATTTTGTATTTATAACTATTTACAATTGGGGGGTTTAAAGTGGCACTTTATAGCGTGATAATCCGAGTGGTTTATCACGCGAACGAACATAGTGAGTCAGTGACCAAAAAGACTCAAGCAACAGGAGAAAACGGAATGAGGAACGGGCACAGGAACGAGTTAAGTAATAGGAACCACGTATACGCAACCATACGAGCAACAAGTAATTTATGAAGTTTAATTCGATAATTGTAACATTCGGAAACAACTAACTGATTAAAAACTCCTTTGAATTTTTTATTCTGTTTTTGTAAAAAAAGTTTTGGTGTAATTTCTTACATTATATTAGATGATAGATATATTTTTTTTTAAAAGAAGTTACACCCCTTTAGGGGTAAGTATATTAAGTCCAGTATTAAAAAAGAAAAAGCACAATTAATTCTATATTTAAGCACAATAAATAGTTAGTAAAAAAACAAATGTTAATAAAAAAGAAATGGTTAGCGGCAGATGTTTTGCACCAGTTATTCTTTCTAGTTGGTTTCTGTAGCGAGGGCTTCGGGTCGAGGACAGTCCGGGCAAGACAGGACGTGGTATCTGTCGCTGCAGCTGCCATTGCAGAACAAACAGACACATTTGTCTTCCGGGTCGTGGTATCGGCGGTTTACGCAGATCCTGTGGTGCCAGCCGTGGATCGTGGTCCTGGTAATGATGTGTCTTTTGCGTTGCCCCGGGAGTCTCCACCAGTTAGTGGTGAACCCTGGGCCACGCTGGTACCCCCTGGCTGCGAAGTTGGCGGTGCGCTCCACCCTGTGCGCTCTATATTGTTCTAGAACGTCTGGGTTAAGGATATCAGGGTTCTTGTCTAGAGTCGTCTCTATAAACATCTTTGAGTTGGCAAGCTTTATTGCAGCTGTCGAAGACGATGATTTATGTAGACATAACATTTTCTTTACAAAGCGCGATTTGATCCGATCAATATCTTTTAGATTTTGCAGCTTAAGGTGGTGGCTATAACTTTTGAAGCCATAAAGTGCCATTGGGGCAATCTTTATTTCGAAAATATTTAGAGCTGTTTCAATGGAAAGGAGATGAAGGTTGTTTATTGATCCAATTAATTTATAAGCCTTTTGTTGTTTTGACTTGATATGGTTTGTGAAACACAGTGATGACTGGAATAAAACGCCTAGATACTCATACTGTTTGCAGATTTCTACCACTCTGCCTCCGTAATAAAATATATCAGTCGGCGCAAGTCGTCCACCCTTTCTGAATTTTACAATTTTAGTCTTAATTAAATTGACTTCCATGCCGTTGTTAGTGCACCATTCATGCAGTACAGTTAGAGCCTTTTGTATATATTGTTTGTTACTTGAATAAAATACTAGATCGTCTGCATAAAAAAGGAAACGTAGGAAGGAACCAATGTTTCTCAGCGTAGTCGCTAAATCCGCAATAAATAGAATGAAACAGGTCGGCGATAAACTGTCTGTCCCCTTGTAAAATACCGCGTAGTTGCTCGATGAAGTTTGACAGACAGAGCCCATCAAAAATTGTAACTTTGTTGGTGAGTAAGTCCTTAATAATCGCGAATATTTTACCGCGGACTCCGGCGTTGTATTGTTTCTTTAGGAGCACTGCACGACTAACCATATCGAACGCTTTCTTAAAATCAACAAACACTGCATATACCATGCGCTCAGTGCGGATAGGTGACTGCAATGCCTTGTTAATGTCTGAGATTAAAATTACCAATGCGTTTAGGGTTGATTTACCAGGGAGAAAGCCAAATTGTTCACTTGGGCGTTTTCATTATAAGCCTCTTTGCGTTCGTCCTGTTTTGTATTTAAATATATTTCTTAAACGCAAGCTAGGACGATCTTTATAATAATAATAACTAGGGATGCGATCAATATGTGAAGCCAGGTGGTTTATATAATAATTTAGTCAACGCAGTACTCGTCTTCATTATATGCCTCGTTGCGCTCGTCGCTTGTCCTGTTTTGTCATAAAATATTTTTCCTAAACGCAGACTGACGATCTTTATACAGTTATAACTATGCGAAGTTTCGAAACTGTGCGAGTAACTGTTGATACATCTATGTGGAGATGTGTGATATGTGGAGATGTGTGATACAACGCCAACGCATCTTATGCCGATGTAGTAATATGGGTATTGAAATAATATTAAATCAATGTACACTCTTAAAGCTGCAGCGAAAAAATGTAGCTAATTTCCTAGGTTACATATAAAATAATAATATTATTTTTAAGAACATTAATTTTACTACTTTGCAAAAATTCAATTAAAAAATAACCAGACATATACATTGTGGAATAAACTATTTCAGAAGCCTACAACAGCCATGCCATGGATTGTATTTATGTTATTATATCTGTCATTTAACTGAGATAGCAATAGTAGTAATAGTCGAACGGTTATGCGGCCCGTCCAGCCTATAATAAACACAATTCAGTGATTGGGCTGGAATAGCAATACTGGTTGCCTCTATTACAATTCCTCTCAGGTTAGTCTACAGCCACAACTCCCAGCAGCTAGCTCCACACCAGCAGAGACTTGACCAATAATGGGAAGGATTAAATTTGTACTCAATAATTGTGCGGTTTAATTACGTTTAGATCAATTAAAGACACATTTATTAAAGCAAATCACTTAAACTAATTAAAAACTATAATAGAATGGCGTATGGGGATTATATCTGTATAATTTTTAAGTATAATTATTTAAATCTTATACTGTAAAACAATTAATTTCCTTTAAAAGGCAGGTTGAAAATGGCGTTTTCACCGCAATCAACTTAATTAACTAATTAACTGCTATTATCTTAGCTTCTCGAAGGCCACACGGAAATTCTACTTGGAAAATTTCTAAACTTTTGCCAAACAACATGTGTACCAAGTTTGGATAGATTTCATCAAAGATTGGCCGAGTTATTAACGTTTAAAATTGAACACGACAGAACGACAGAACGACAGGTTGATTAATGGTACCACTACGCTAAGGCTCACTCACTTCGTGGCTCGCCCCACAGTGCTGTCAGTAGAAACAAAATATGTACTATACCTTGCTTAAGGTGCTCATACACGACTTGGTCTAGACCGGCCGCTTTATTATTGGCGGATCTACTTATAGTTTGCTGTACTTCCTGCTGTGTGATTGGCTCGTTGAACCAGTCTGTTGGATCGCCATCGTCGTTGTCTGGGGGAGGTTCAAATGACTGCGGGTTGTTTGGGATTCCAAAAAGTTTGGTAAAGTGCTGTTCGAGTTGTGCGGCAGGGATTGGTGCTGTAGAGTTTGTTAGTTTGTTCTTTACAAAAGTCCATGGAGTAAGCTCCGCAGTGTCAACCATTCTGGACGGCTGATTTTGTTCGAATTGGCGTTTTTTCTCGACTATCTTCTTTTTATATAGGCGACGAGTGTCCCAGAAGCTTTGCATATGGTAGTTCGATATGTTTCTTTCCTGCATCGCTTTCACTAAGTCGCGTTTAATTTGTGTGAGATCCGCGTCGAACCACAGCTTCCCTTTCCGAGTGTTCTGTACTTTAGTTCCAGCCGATTTGTGTATCGCATCGGTGAGGAGGTTGCAGGCAGCATCTACGTTGTCACCGGTGTCAGCAAACGCTTCCGGAATAGATCTTGTTTCTGTTGCTAGGGCTTGTAGATTAATTTTTCGGTTTAGTCGCGGAGGTCTGTCCAGTGTCTGAGCTGAGTTTCATGGAATTATCAGCCGGGTTTCCACACGCTGGTGTTTGCGGATGCCGTCGTAGATGACCTCGACAGCTGGAAGTTGGTCTGGGTGCGGTATGGTGGCCTGGTAGCGGATCAGAATTAAATCCAAGGTACTTTCTCCTTGTGGCGATAAGCACGTGCGCTTGTCTCCATCGTTGAGCAGTATAAAACCAAAGTCCTGGAGATTTTCTACCAGGTCCTTGCCCCGGGTGCCCTGGTCAGTTCGGCAGTTTAGGTCACCAGCTATTACAGTAATAGATTCTGAGGAAGTATAATGTAACGCCTCAGTTATTGTTAGAAGAATCTCTGAAACCGCCGTCTCTGGAGAAAAGTAACTCAGAATGAATTGGGCGCTGTTTGTGCGTATAACCATGTAATTGTCGCATTGAAATAATACACGGTGCTGAAGATGCGGTTTTAGAAAAGCCATTAGTCCACCAGAAGGTCGCCCAATCACTCCTTTTTTGGCTTTTTGTATACAGGTATAGTACCCATTAGTTTCGCAGACATCCTCCCAATATAAGGTTTCATTGAGTAGGATTATGTCGCTATCTCGGAAGAGTTCAGAGTCAGTTAGAACGCCACGTATGAACCTGAACCCTTCAATGTTCCATAGAAGTAGCTTACAGGTTTCTTCAGTCTGTCATTCTGACTGGCCACTCGGGGTCATTGGTAGCCGGGCGGTTGCTCGCCGGTCGCTGACGCAGGCCCAATGCCTGTCGCTCAGCATTAGATAGGGTGTAGTTTCGAATCGTTATACCTGTCTCCCATAGGTTGGGGTCCATTATGCAGTCGCGCTCCGTTTGGTTGCACGTAATGTGAAACCCCTTGAATGGTGCATTCCCATCTTTTAGTGGGAGCGCGTGGACGTTGTCGACATCAGACGAGACCCTCCCCCTCAAGGAATCCTTTTATCTCTACCTCTGTAGTTTCTAGGTGCAGCCGCCCAATGTATACGTGCGCCTTCATCCCATTCTGCTCCTCGTTGTCCTTAGCGACCCGCAGCGGGCCACCAGATCGGCCACCTCGCACCGGTGCAGGTCTCCTGTAGTTTGTCGAGCGTTGTGGTGGCGACCAGCCTCCGCCTCCTCCTTGGTGGTTATTGTCCGGTCTCAGGACAGAATTGATTTCCGAGTTCCCGCTAGTGGCGTTGTCAGAAGCTTGGGCTGAGGATGCACCGTTCAGGGCCGCATTGCCTGCGCCCCGCACTACGGATGCGAACGATCGCGAGCTAGAGTTCCGTTGTCTGGATCTTTCGGTCTGCAAGTGCTTTAGCAGGCAGATCGTCCTTTGCCTTTATAGTTTCCTTTCGCGCAGATGCTGTTTCGTGTCGCGAGTCCACTAGATCCGAGAGCGCCGTCCTGTTGTTCGCTTGCGATTCTCTAAGCTGTGCGTTCATTCGAGAGAGTATTTCTCCGAAATGATTCTCGTCTTCAATTGATACGCTCTTTTTCCTTTTTATTGCACAGAAGAGTGTACATAGGTCGGCCTCCGCCCTGGCAAACAGATCGGGTTCCGCCATTTTTTCCAAATGTATTGATTTATTAATTATTATATTATTGATCGATATATAGAAATAAGGTTATGATATAAAGAGATTTAAAATTATGAAGTTAATCACGGATCACGGCGTTAAGTCATTGAAACTAATAAATAACTCACCTTTTAGTACCGAGATTTGATCCGCCCATGTCTAGCCATCCGGAGACACTGGTCCAATGGAAATTGTTGACTTTACCATTGATTAGACCATCGAAGCCCTCATTGACGCCCATTACAGGGAATCCTTCATTGAGGATGATTCGAACAGCTGCGCGAACTGCCGCATTCACACCTCCAGCTGGGGCCCCCACATTGAGAATACCTACTGCTGGTTTCGGCTGAAATGTCAATAATAACATTATTTTTAATACATTAAATTATAAAATTATTATAACCAAATTGTACATTTCTATACGAAAATTTAATGCTTCTTTTAATTTTCTAAACAACATAACGATACAAATAAATACAAATAACGGAGTGAATACTAGAGGTCTCGCCATGCGACACGCTAAGCGGACCTACGAACGGAGTGAATACTAGAAGTCTCGCTACGCGGACCTACTAACGGAGTGAATACTAGAGGTCTCGTTACGTGGACCTACTAACGGAGTGAATACTAGAGGTCTCGTTACGTGGACCTAATAATGGAGTGAATACTAGAGGTCTCGCTACGCAGACCTAATAACAGAGTGAATACTACAGGTCTCGCTATGCGACTCGCTACACAACACGCTACGTGAACCTAATAACGGAGTGATTACTAGAGGTCTCGTTACGTGGACCTACTAACGGAGTGAATACTAGAGGTCTCGCTACGTGGACCTAATAATGGAGTGAATACTAGAGGTCTCGCTACACGGACCTAATAACGGAGTGAATACTAGAGGTCTCGCTAAGCGGACCTAATAACAGAGTGAATACTAGAGGTCTCGCTATGCGAATCGCTACACAACACGCTACGTGAACCTAATAACGGAGTGATTACTAGAGGTCTCGCTACGTGGACCTAATAATGGAGTGAATACTAGAGGTCTCGCTACGCGGACCTAATAACGGAGTGAATACTAGAGGTCTCGCTAAGCGGACCTAATAACGGAGTTAATACTAGAGGTCTCGCTACGCGGACCTACTAACGGAGTGAATACTAGAGGTCTCGCTACGCGGACCTAATAACGGAGTGAATACTAGAGGTCTCGCTAAGCAGACCTAATAACAGAGTGAATACTAGAGGTCTCGCTATGCGACTCGCTACACAACACGCTACGTGAACCTAATAACGGAGTGATTACTAGAGGTCTCGCTACACGACATGCTAAGCGGACCTAATAACGGAATGAATAACTAGAGGTCTCGCTACGCCAACAACAATGGAGTGAATACTAGAGGTCTCGCTACACCAACAACAACGGAGTGAATACTAGAGGTCTCCCTACACCAACAACAACGGAGTGAATACTAGAGGTCTCGCTACACCAACAACAATGGAGTGAATACTAGAGGTCTCGCTACGCCAACAACAATGGAGTGAATACTAGAGGTCTCGCTACGCCAACAACAATGGAGTGAATACTAGAGGTCTCGCTACACCAACAACAACGGAGTGAATACTAGAGGTCTCCCTACACCAACAACAACGGAGTGAATACTAGAGGTCTCGCTACACCAACAACAATGGAGTGAATACTAGAGGTCTCGCTACACCAACAACAACGGAGTGAATACTAGAGGTCTCGCTACACCAACAACAATGGAGTGAATACTAGAGGTCTCGCTACACCAACAACAGCAGAGTGAATACTAGAGGTCTTGCTACACGACTCGCTACACGACTCGATAAGCGGACCTAAAAACTGAGTAAATACTAGAGGTCTCGCTATGCGGACGTAATAACAGAGTGAATACTAGAGGTCTCGCTACGCGACACGCTAAGCGGACCTAATATCGGAGTGAATACTAGAGGTCTCGCTACGCGACACAGTAAGCGGACCTAATAATGGAGTGAATACTAGAGGTCTCGCTACGTGACACGCTAAGTGGACCTAATAACGGAGTGCATACTAGAGGTCTCGCTACGCGACACGCTAAGCGGACCTAATAATGGAGTGAATACTAGAGGTCTCGCTAAGCGGACCTAATAACGGAGTGAATACTAGAGGTCTCGCTACGCGACACGCTAAGCGGACCTAATAATGGAGTGAATACTAGAGGTCTCGCTACGTGACACGCTAAGCGGACCTAATAACGGAGTGCATACTAGAGATCTCACTATGCGACTCGCTAAGCGGACCTAATAATGGAGTGAATACTAGAGGTCTCGCTACGCGGACCTAATAACGGAGTGAATACTAGAGGTCTCGCTACGCGACACGCTAAGCGGACCTAATAACGAAGTGAATACTATAGGTCTCGCTACGCGACACGCTAAGCGGACCTAATAATGGAGTGAATACTAGAGGTCTCGCTACGCGACACGCTAAGCGGACCTAATAACGGAGTGCATACTAGAGATCTCACTATGCGACTCGCTAAGCGGACCTAATAATGGAGTGAATACTAGAGGTCTCGCTACGCGACACGCTAAGCGGACCTAATAACGGAGTGCATACTAGAGATCTCACTATGCGACTCGCTAAGCGGACCTAATAACGGAGTGAATACTAGAGGTCTCGCTACGCGACTCGCTATGCGGACCTAATAATGGAGTGAATACTAGAGGTCTCGCTAAGCGGACCTAATAACGAAGTGAATACTAGAGGTCTCGCTACGCGACTCACTAAGCCGACCTAAAAATATATTTCAATTTCGAATTTCAGATTTTCATAGATACACTAGTTTTAAAGTTAATAATTAGTTTATTGTTTTGGTTAGATTTAAGCATTCCCCAATCCTACTTATAAACGACAATAGTGAATTTGAATTTCTCTGAGAATTCGGCAATTTTCGTAAGTTTGTCATAAGGTGTGGGGTGTGTGGGTCAACCTGATGTATGGGTCAACCTGATGTGGGGGTCAACCTGATGTGTGGGTGAAACGGAGTCTGTAATAGCAAAAGTCTGTAATAAATAATATATATAATTTCAATATTACCTCAATAAAACATTAAAAACTAACAGCCCAACACCATTATACACATAATGACGACGCTGAATAAACCAAATACCAGTAGCAGTTCATTAGATGGTCTACAAGGAACATATTACTGGATAAGATCGCAAATGCTTGTTGGATCCTTCGATTTACATTTACGAATAACTTTCCCGTGACCATCTTCAGCTATTGCTAGGAACTCGTGAGCCCTTACACTGGCAGGTCCGTAGGAACCAACGGCTTGGTACAGAGTCACCTTGGTACCCGGGGCCACATCCACGCTCGTTGTTATGGTGACGGCCTCAGACCACGTCTGGGACGAAGTCTCACTCCAGGTGGTTCCGATAGTCGTAGTAATATCGGCAGTGAATATCAACTTAAAAGTGACGCCAACTTTAATAGTTAGAGATGTGTTAATAGACCAGGTCTGCGATTGCGCCACACTTGTACCAACTGTAGTTGAGAAGGTGCACCTACCGGGAGCTACATTGTTTATGTTGTCAAGGGAACAAACTGCTTCCCATTTGTCCCGAGCAGACCACTTGTCTCTACTGCCGATCTTCCAACCTCGCAATTGCGTGAATTTATAAAAATCGTTATCAAAATAATCATCGTAGTACCATTTACTGAAGTTGATGACGCCACCTCCGTAGGCTATCGGAGCTCCAGCAGAGACGTACCTCGTATCTGGGTAGAGAGTGTCGGTCACAGTGGTCACTATGTATATTACATCTTCGTTTTGGTTTATATAAATCTGAAATGTTTCATTTTTGCCGACGGTAGATTTCCTTGCAGTCAGACAGGGTTGGTTCCAACAGTATTGGTGAGTTTGAGGAAACTCGCTGTTGTAGGACCAATATTTATTCTGGGAGGTTTTTATAGCAACAATCCCTCGATCATTATCGATAAACTCAATCTGAAACCTCTCGTTCGTTCCAACCTCCGGTATTACCTCCCTATTCGATATGAATCCGAACTCATCCACTAAGCGATCGTCTATGAACCGATCTATATAAGTGTACAATATGATCTTCTCATCACCTAAGGTAATGGCATTGGACCCAGGATAAATTCCTACTTGGTAGCGCCACAGTTGGTCTTTGTTTGTGACGAGAACGGTGTTAGGGGGTGGCACCTGGCATAATCCTTGTTGGACAGACACAAAGGTAGCCAGACAAATAAAGATGTACATTATACTCAAATATGATTATCAGCAGAAAATTAAATAATCTACAAACTATGAATAATTAAGGAAACTGTTACAAAATCGAGGTCTTATTAAATGTTCTTAAATTAAACTCGTTAATTAACGTTCGTTGGCGCTTCATGAAGTAAGCAGGCTTAAGGTACCACTTTTTGCTTAAGGTACCACTTTTGTTTCCAAACCATGTAGCCCTCTAGTGGCAGAGTGGAGAGTATTTAAAACTTTTGACAGACCTTATGTAGGTCTGAGGTATCTGAAAAAAATTCTTAATTCATGAGAAATAACAGTGTGAGAAAGGGAGTTCAATGTTTAATTTATATATGCACTTTATATTTATCGTATTTCATCAAATAGCGATAAAGAGACAATAAATATTAATTAGTTATTGTGAGTGAAATTAAACATCAACCCACCGATAAAAATTAATCAAATAGGCCTATAACCCGTTATATCCCACGATGCAAAAAATGTGTTATACCCACTATCTTTCACAAAATGAGTTGCTCACTAAAACAGTAACACTTCCCGTTACGTGACCATTGACGTACAAAGGGAGACAAAGGATAGATACAGGAGTACACGTTCGTGGGGACTTCGCGCAGCACGAGACTGCATACGTACAAATTTTGGTTTAATTTCATCTGCAATTGCCTGACTTATTTCGGTTTTTTTTATAAAAAGTCTGAAACCTCCGTTACCAACTGACAGACTCCTATTTTTGACCAAACTTCAGATACTTTCCAAACTTAGAAAGCACAAGATAGAATGCATACGTTCAAATTTGGTTTAATTCATCATTTAATTGGGGTAAATCTTAAATCCCTATACCTGTATACTCTATATAGAGGCATACGCTAAGACTACATAAATTCTTCACTTCATGTGTTGCGGGTGCTAAAATGTGTTAATAATGTTTAGAGTTCAAAAATAGTTTAGAAAGGAAATAGGCCGATATGGTTCTTATCGATTCTCTATGCTTTTTATTGCCTTTGTTCACGATAGGGCAAGGATATACTGTATTTAATATGTTAACCCCTTGACAAGGGAAGGGGGGTACTAAATTGTCTACCATGATTGGTTGCACTTGTTATTTGACCAAACAATTGAATTATATGCAGTATTTATCAGCTTTCGCTTAACCACTTCACCGGTAGACTGGTAGCTTACTACTGTAGAATATTTAAATAATTAACTTAATTTAAATAGACTTTTTATTCATCCTGTGTTTGTATGTGAAAGGGCCGAATATTATTTATTACCAGTGCTGTATGTAGAGATATGAGTTTCCGATTCTGTTATTCCTTGTCTGATAATCAGATACCTGACATATACCGATACTTGCCTAACAACTCAACCCTACCGGACCTGAAATGAAAAATCATTGTTATCAGGACTGCTACGCGTAGCACCTACGGCTACGCGTGGTTTCAAAATACCTACGCGTAGTTACAAAATAACTACGCGTAGTTTTAAAACACCTACGCGTTAAAAAAGCAGTAAGTCTGGCCCTGCCGGTAAATGACAGGAATGGAAGTTACAAACTACGCGTAGCTACGCGTAGGTCGAAAAGATTTACCCCTTGATTGAGCGACTTCTTTCGGTTTTTATCAAAAGTCTAAAACCACCGGTTCCGAGTTTCCGACTGTCTCATTTTGACAAAAGCTCAGATTATTTCTAAACTTATAACGGACTGCATACTTAATAACAAAGTTGGTTTAATTCTAGTAATGATTGTTGGCTTTTAATAATTAATTAACAAAACGTGCAAAATAAGTAATTCCCAAAGATAGGATTCGAACCTGAGCGAGAAGGTTCCATCGGATGGGTAGTCCAACGCCTTATCCATTCAGCCAACACCGCTCGAGGTAACGAGCTGGTCTATGAAGGTATTCAAGTTTTATACTGCAATTTCGTAATCACTGATAAACATTATCAGCATTAAATGTACGGATAGGCCTACGCAATTATTACTGAGTCTGTAGCGGATCTCCAATTAACTGTCTTAACTTTTCAATTTCGTATAAGATAGACTTCATGAGGCACTCTTACAGTTTGCAGTGCCACCTACATATTCAATATAATTCAAAAAAATAAAATTGTTATAATTATATAATATATATTTACGCAAGTGATACCGTAATTTACTCTACGTACAATTACATTTTGTTACGTCTTGTGTAGCTAATGTTTTTATTGTTTGTTACTAAACCGGATACACTTCATTCACTTCCTTCTAGTTTCCCTAATTATGATATGATAGATTAAAAACTATCATTTTATTATATCAAAAAATTGCAAAATGGCAAGCTAGCTAGTTTTTGTTTCCTGTTTTTTTAAATGTTCTAGAACATTATCAATCCACATATAAAAATGTTGTTCGAGAACAAATATTTTTTGTTCTAGAACAAAAAATACAAAGCAATAGCTAATTTGTTAATTTTTATTGTATATTATCTTTGTATTATTTTTTTATACTAGCTAGTTTTTGTTTCTTTTTGTTTCAATATACAAATTTTGTTCTAGAACAATTTTTTTTTGTTCTAGAACAAATATTTTAAGATCATTTTATTATATCAAAATATGGCTATAATGGCACGGTAAAGTGTAAGGCCGCGTTGACACTACCGAGTCAAAGTCAAAGTCAAAAGACAAAATATAAATCACAAAACATGAAATTTATTTTTTTCTAGAATCCCCTTAAATGTTATATATTAGGCCTATATAATGTATTATTATTTATTATTGCCAGCTAGCTATCTTTATTTTATTTTGACTTTGACTCGGTAGTGTGAACGCGGCCTAAGAGTCCCCTTCATGATTATCTACGAGAAACCAAAATTTCAGCTCTGAAAAATGAGGCATTCCTGAGAAATTGTAACATTTTGTAAAAAACACAATCTGTTGTAGCTGACGTCTGACTGTATGATTTTTCACCAAACTTCACAAATTTTCTAAACTTTCCCTCTCCTACTTATCTAAGTTTGGTTCAATTCCGAACCAGCGATGCCGAGAAATTCGCGTTCAAAAATTTACCAGACAGACGGACGGAGGGACGGACGGACATGCCCCATTGGAGCCTATATGAACCGTATGCCAAGCCTCCCCGACTACGTGTCTCGCCCCACAGAAATAAAATAAGTGAGATCGGGGCCATTTGCGGTTGGGTTAATCGATTAAGAGTAATAGTTTGTCGTTGTTTCGGGGCGAGCCACGCAGTAAGGGTAGAGTTTAGTCCCTAGTTATGCAATGGTAATGACATGGTAGTAAGGTAATGCAGCCTTAATGCTGTATATTAATACGGCCACCAAATATACAGGAAGACCAACATGATGGGAAAGGCAAGTAAAGTGCATGATACGTATTATAATAATTATGTAAGTCGACTAAGTATAACATGGTTGAGAGCAGAGGCAATAGATAGTTGGTATCTACAGTTTGAATACCATAAAGTCGGAATGGTTGGAGCGCCAGACTTGCAACCTGGAGGTCGCCAGTTCGATCCCACCTCGACGCCAAAACAACTTTACTAAAGACCTTCACAATCGACGGTGCCCTTGCGGTAACTGTTCGTCTATCTGTTCAGAGTTAATTAAAACAGTCTGGACAATCACTTTATTATCATCATTTCAATAGCCTGCGGTAAACAGCGCGGTGTACCGCACAACTAGATGTTTGGTCGTTCATAGTCAGCGGTAATCAAAATAATTTACAGCTCAGACACCGCTCGTATACCGCTTGGTCGTTCACACTCAGCGGTCTGGCCTTGTGGTACACCCCGCGGTGTACCGTTCCGTTGGATGTGAACGGGGCTTAAGCGAAAATTACAATGATCTGGTGGAATTCATGCGTGGTTACCCTGGCAGCCCGGTAAGAACGTCATTAGTATTATTACTCATAAAGTATCGTATAATTACTTACTACTCATATTAGTAAACAAATCAAATATTAATTAATTATACAATACAAATTGAGTGTCAAACAATTAGTTAACAGATACGTAAATGCAATATGTTTCAAACTGTAATTGAGAAAGTGAAACATTAAACATTGATAATGGGTGGGTAGGGTAAGGGTAGACGACAGGTTGTTGTTGTTGGATACGATACATGCTATCTTAGGTAACTGCAGGAGGTTATTGATATTCTCGTGCATGGAAAACGTTGAAAGACGAATATAAAGAAAAGGGATGGAACCTTTCATTTACCCCAATGATCACCCCACCCCCCCCCCCCCCCCCCCATCATCCTCCCAGTTCAGTGTAAATACGAGGTAATAGGTGCATCTCATTGACTCTACACAACATTTACATACTTACAAGCTGCATAAACAAAGTAAATACATTATAATAACAGTGGCAGAATCTCAGAAGCCGAATATTTGAAGTCTTGGAAAGGTAATGAAATAATCAAGAAGGGTCAGATATAAATTCGGTTAAAACCCAAACACCTATACTTAGTATTAAACCTATTAACTGAAAATAGCTGATCATTGATTGTATTTATTGGTTATTTGAATTTCCCTCTCCCAAGTAGAAGCAGCAGCAGGAACATACCGGCACAGTTTAGTAAACGATTGTGATGTACACGATATATATCATATTGCGCTAAAACATATAATTGAAAAATCTGACTAACCTAACATAGCCACACAAACCCACCAACACCCCCCAACAAACATAATTAATTGAGTCACTAACATGGGCTTTCCCTTTCTGTACGCAGTCCGCCTGCACTGTAGGTTTACGAGTGTTTATAAGTCGAAATATCTCGAGATTCCTGATGAAACTTCGCCCCCTAAGCTGTTTCGCCAATGCGAAGTCCCGCCTCTCCATGGCCAGCTGAACTTCTCGAGTCTGGGGAAAAATACAACAGTAGATTCATGGCACGGCAGTTATTGCGAGAGTGAATAGATAGTAAGCGATAAATATTATCTAAATAAGTAGTGCTAGTGTCCGGGTGGACAGGTTAGTGTCTATGTTCACCGAATATTGTCCGGGGGGATTGATTAATGTCAGGGTGCATCCGGATAGTGTCCGGGTGGATTGATTAGTGTCCGGGTGATCCAGATAGTGTCCGGAAGGACATGTTAGATTGCGGGTGCCTCATGATAGTGTCCGGGTGGATTGATTAGTGTCAGGGTGGACAGGTTAGTGTCCGGGTGGATTGATTAGTGTCAGGGTGCCAGGGATAGTGTCCGGGTGAATTGATTAGTGTCAGGGTGCTCCGGATAGTGTCCGGGGGGATTGATTAAGTGTCAGGGTGGACAGGTTAGTGTCCGGGTGACAGGTTAGTGTCCGGGTGGACAGGTTAGTGTCCGGGTGGACAGGTTAGTAGTGTCCGGGTTGATTGATTAGTGTCAGGGTGCCTCCGGATAATGTCCGGGTGGAATGATTATGTGTCAGGGTGGACAGGTTATGTCCGGGTGACCGGTTAGTGTCCGCGTGGATTGATTAGTGTCAGGGTGCCTCCGGATATTGTCCGGAGGGATTGATTAGTGTCAGGGTGCATCCGGATAGTGTCCGGGTGGATTGATTAGTGTCCGGGTGATCCAGATAGTGTCCGGATGGACATGTTAGATTGCGGGTGGATTGATTAGTGTCAGGGTGCCTCATGATAGTGTCCGGGTGGATTGATTAGTTTCAGGGTGGACAGGTTAGTGTCCGGGTGGATTGATTAGTGTCAGGGTGCCAGGGATAGTGTCCGGGTGAATTGATTAGTGTCAGGGTGCTCCGGATAGTGTCCGGGGGGATTGATTAAGTGTCAGGGTGGACAGGTTAGTGTCCGGGTGACAGGTTAGTGTCCGGATGGACAGGTTAGTGTCCGGGTGGACAGGTTAGTGTCCGGGTTGATTGATTAGTGTCAGGGTGCCTCCGGATAGTGTCCGGGTGGAATGATTATGTGTCAGGGTGGACAGGTTATGTCCGGGTGACCGGTTAGTGTCCGCGTGGATTGATTAGTGTCAGGGTGCCTCCGGATAGTGTCCGGGTGGATTGATTCGTGTCCGGGTGGACAGGTTAGTGTCCGGGTGATCCAGATAGAATCTGGGTGGACAGATTAGTGTCCCGCCCGGGTGATCCAGATAGTGTCTGGATGGACAGGTTAGTGTCTATGTTCACCGGCTATTGTCCGGGTGGATTGATTAGTGTCAGGTGCTCCGGATAGTGTCCGGGTGGATTGATTAGTGTCAGGGTGCTCCGGATAGTGTCCGGGTGGATTGATTAGTGTCAGGGTGCTCCGGATAGTGTCCGGGTGGATTGATTAGTGTCAGGGTGCTCCGGATAGTGTCCGGTGGGTTGATTAGTGTCAGGGTGCCTCCGGATAGTGTCCGGGTGGATTGATTAGTGTCCGGGTGGATATGTTAGTGTCCGCGTGATCCAGATAGTGTCCGGATGGACAGGTTAGTGTCAGGGTGCCTCATGATAGTGTTCGGGTGGATTGATTAGTGTCAGGGTGCCTCATGATAGTGTCCGGGTGGATTGATTAGTGTCAGGGTGCTCCAGTTAGTGTCCGGGTGAATTTATTAGTGTCAGGGTGCTCCGGATAGTGTCCGGGAGGATTGATTAAGTGTCAGGGTGGACAGGTTAGTGTCCGGGTAACAGGTTAGTGTCCGGGTGGACAGGTTAGTGCCCGGGTGGACAGGTTAGTGTCCGGGTTGATTGATTAGTGTCAGGGTGCCTCCGGATAGTGTCCGGGTGGATTGATTATGTGTCAGGGTGGACAGGTTAATGTCCGGGTGACCGGTTAGTGTCCGGGTGGACAGGTTAGTGTCCGGGTGGACAGGTTAGTGTCCGGGTTGATTGATTAGTGTCAGGGTGCCTCCGGATAGTGTCCGGGTGGATTGATTATGTCAGGGTGGACAGGTTAGTGTCCGGGTGGACAGGTTAGTGTCCGGGTGATCCAGATAGTGTCCGGGTGGACAGGTTAGTGTCTCGTCCGGGTGATCCAGATAGCGTCCGGATGGACAGGTTAGTGTCCGGGTGGACAGGTTAGTGTCCGGGTGATACAGATAGTGTCCGGGTGGACAGGTTAGTGTCTCGTCCGGGTGATCCAGATAGTGTCCGGATGGACAGGTTGGTGTCCCGTCCGGGTGATCCAGATAGTGTCTGGATGGACAGGTTAGTGTCCGGGTGGACAGGTTAGTGTCCGGGTGGACAGGTTAGTGTCCGGATGGACAGGTTAGTGTCCGGGTGCTCCAGATAGTGCCCGGGTGGACTGGTTAGTGACTGGGTGGACAGGTTAGTGTCCAGGTGCGCCGGATAGTGTCCGGGTGGACTGGTTAGATTGCGGGTGGACAGGTTAGTGTCCGGGTGCTCCAGATAGTGTCCGGGAGCACCGGGTAGTGTCCGGAATCCCCGGATAGTGTCCGGGAGGACTGGTTAGTGTCCGGGTGCTCCAGATAGTGTCAGGCTGGACTGGTTAGTGTCCGGGTGGACAGGTTAGTGTCCGGGTGGACTGGTTAGTGACTGGGTGGACATGTTAGTGTCCGGGTGCTCCGGATAGTGTCCGGGAGGATTGATTAAGTGTCAGGGTGGACAGGTTAGTGTCCGGGTAACAGGTTAGTGTCCGGGTGGACAGGTTAGTGCCCGGGTGGACAGGTTAGTGTCCGGGTTGATTGATTAGTGTCAGGGTGCCTCCGGATAGTGTCCGGGTGGATTGATTATGTGTCAGGGTGGACAGGTTAATGTCCGGGTGACCGGTTAGTGTCCGGGTGGACAGGTTAGTGTCCGGGTGGACAGGTTAGTGTCCGGGTTAATTGATTAGTGTCAGGGTGCCTCCGGATAGTGTCCGGGTGGATTGATTATGTCAGGGTGGACAGGTTAGTGTCCGGGTGGACAGGTTAGTGTCCGGGTGATCCAGGTAGTGTCCGGGTGGACAGGTTAGTGTCTCGTCCGGGTGATCCAGATAGTGTCCGGATGGACAGGTTGGTGTCCCGTCCGGGTGATCCAGATAGTGTCTGGATGGACAGGTTAGTGTCCGGGTGGACAGGTTAGTGTCCGGGTGGACAGGTTAGTGTCCGGATGGACAGGTTAGTGTCCGGGTGCTCCAGATAGTGCCCGGGTGGACTGGTTAGTGACTGGGTGGACTGGCTAGTGTCCAGGTGCGCCGGATAGTGTCCGGGTGGACTGGTTAGATTGCGGGTGGACAGGTTAGTGTCCGGGTGCTCCAGATAGTGTCCGGGAGCACCGGGTAGTGTCCGGAATCCCCGGATAGTGTCCGGGAGGACTGGTTAGTGTCCGGGTGCTCCAGATAGTGTCAGGCTGGACTGGTTAGTGTCCGGGTGGACATCTTAGTGTCCGGGTGCACCGGATATTGTCCGGGTGGACAGGTTAGTGTCCGGGTGGACTGGTTAGTGACTGGGTGGACATGTTAGTGTCCGGGTGCTCCGGATAGTGTCCGGGTGGACTGGTTTGATTGCGGGTGGATAGGTTAGTGTCCGCGTGCTCCGGATAGTGTCCGGGTGGACTGGTTTGATTGCGGGTGGATAGGTTAGTGTCCGGGTGCTCCAGATAGTGTCCGGGAGGACTCGTTAGTGTCCGAGTGCTCCGGATAGTGTCCGGGTGGACTGGTTAGTGTCTGGTAGCACCCCAGATAGAGTTTGGCTGGACTGGTTAGTGTCCGGATGCATTGGATAGTCGCTGATATCCGATCGTAATTATTAATTATTTATTTTACATTTACCTTCAAAAATATTTATTTTTTTGTCTTCGCGACAATTTGTATCTTTGAAATAATAACACAAAATATCCATTGCAGCGCTATAAATAAAATACAAACTTACCTGTCTCACCCACTCCATGAGGTCTACTCTTACAACTCACCTGTCTCACCCACTCCATGAGGTCTACTCTTACAACTCACCTATCTCACGCACTCCATGAGGTCTACTCTTACAACTCACCTGTCTCACGCACTCCATGAGGTCTACTCTTACAACTCACCTGTCTCACCCGCTCCATGAGGTGTACTCTTACAACTCACCTGTCTCACCCACTCTATGAGGTCTACTCTTACAACTCACCTGTCTCACCCACTCCATGAGGTCTACTCTTACAACTCACCTGTCTCACCCACTCCATGAGGTCTACTCTTACAACTCACCTGTCTCACCCACTCCATGAGGTCTACTCTTACAACTCACCTGTCTCACGCACTCCATGAGGTCTACTCTTACAACTCACCTGTCTCACCCGCTCCATGAGGTGTACTCTTACAACTCACCTGTCTCACCCACTCTATGAGGTCTACTCTTACAACTCACCTGTCTCACCCACTCCATGAGATCTACTCTTACAACTCACCTGTCTCACCCACTCCATGAGATCTACTCTTACAACTCACCCGTGTCGCGTGTCACCCACTCCATGAGGTCTACTCTTACAACTCACCTGTCTCACCCACTCCATGAGGTCTACTCTTACAACTCACCTGTCTCACCCACTCCATGAGGTCTACTCTTACAACTCACCTGTCTCACCCACTCCATGAGGTCTCTCTTACAACTCACCTGTCTCACCCACTCCATGAGGTCTACTCTTACAACTCACCTGTCTCACCCACTCCATGAGGTCTCTCTTACAACTCACCTGTCTCACCCACTCCATGAGATCTACCTTTTACAACTCACCTGTCTCACCCACTCCATGAGGTCTACTCTTACAACTCACCTGTCTCACCCACTCCATGAGATCTACCTTTTACAACTCACCTGTCTCACGCACTCCATGAGGTCTACTCTTACAACTCACCTGTCTCACCCACTCTATGAGGTCTGCTCTTACAACTCACCTGTCTCACCCACTCTATGAGGTCTACTCTTACAACTCACCTGTCTCACCCACTCCATGAGGTCTCTCTTACAACTCACCTGTCTCACCCACTCCATGAGATCTACCTTTTACAACTCACCTGTCTCACCCACTCCATGAGGTCTACTCTTACAACACACCTGTCTCACCCACTCCATGAGGTCTACTCTTACAACTCACCTGTCTCACCCACTCCATGAGGTCTACTCTTACAACTCACCTGTCTCACCCACTCCATGAGGTCTACTCTTACAACTCGCCTGTCTCACCCACTCCATGAGGTCTACTCTTACAACTCACCTGTCTCACCCACTCCATGAGGTCTACTCTTACAACTCACCTGTCTCACCCACTCCATGAGGTCTACTCTTACAACTCACCTGTCTCACCCACTCCATGAGATCTACTCTTACAACTCACCTGTCTCACCCACTCCATGAGATCTACTCTTACAACTCACCCGTGTCGCGTGTCACCCACTCCATGAGGTCTACTCTTACAACTCACCTGTCTCACCCACTCCATGAGGTCTACTCTTACAACTCACCTGTCTCACCCACTCCATGAGGTCTACTCTTACAACTCACCTGTCTCACCCACTCCATGAGGTCTCTCTTACAACTCACCTGTCTCACCCACTCCATGAGGTCTACTCTTACAACTCACCTGTCTCACCCACTCCATGAGGTCTCTCTTACAACTCACCTGTCTCACCCACTCCATGAGATCTACCTTTTACAACTCACCTGTCTCACCCACTCCATGAGGTCTACTCTTACAACTCACCTGTCTCACCCACTCCATGAGGTCTACTCTTACAACTCACCTATCTCACGCACTCCATGAGGTCTACTCTTACAACTCACCTGTCTCACGCACTCCATGAGGTCTACTCTTACAACTCACCTGTCTCACCCGCTCCATGAGGTGTACTCTTACAACTCACCTGTCTCACCCACTCTATGAGGTCTACTCTTACAACTCACCTGTCTCACCCACTCCATGAGGTCTACTCTTACAACTCACCTGTCTCACCCACTCCATGAGGTCTACTCTTACAACTCACCTGTCTCACCCACTCCATGAGGTCTACTCTTACAACTCACCTGTCTCACGCACTCCATGAGGTCTACTCTTACAACTCACCTGTCTCACCCGCTCCATGAGGTGTACTCTTACAACTCACCTGTCTCACCCACTCTATGAGGTCTACTCTTACAACTCACCTGTCTCACCCACTCCATGAGATCTACTCTTACAACTCACCTGTCTCACCCACTCCATGAGATCTACTCTTACAACTCACCCGTGTCGCGTGTCACCCACTCCATGAGGTCTACTCTTACAACTCACCTGTCTCACCCACTCCATGAGGTCTACTCTTACAACTCACCTGTCTCACCCACTCCATGAGGTCTACTCTTACAACTCACCTGTCTCACCCACTCCATGAGGTCTCTCTTACAACTCACCTGTCTCACCCACTCCATGAGGTCTACTCTTACAACTCACCTGTCTCACCCACTCCATGAGGTCTCTCTTACAACTCACCTGTCTCACCCACTCCATGAGATCTACCTTTTACAACTCACCTGTCTCACCCACTCCATGAGGTCTACTCTTACAACTCACCTGTCTCACCCACTCCATGAGATCTACCTTTTACAACTCACCTGTCTCACGCACTCCATGAGGTCTACTCTTACAACTCACCTGTCTCACCCACTCTATGAGGTCTGCTCTTACAACTCACCTGTCTCACCCACTCTATGAGGTCTACTCTTACAACTCACCTGTCTCACCCACTCCATGAGGTCTCTCTTACAACTCACCTGTCTCACCCACTCCATGAGATCTACCTTTTACAACTCACCTGTCTCACCCACTCCATGAGGTCTACTCTTACAACACACCTGTCTCACCCACTCCATGAGGTCTACTCTTACAACTCACCTGTCTCACCCACTCCATGAGGTCTACTCTTACAACTCACCTGTCTCACCCACTCCATGAGGTCTACTCTTACAACTCGCCTGTCTCACCCACTCCATGAGGTCTACTCTTACAACTCACCTGTCTCACCCACTCCATGAGGTCTACTCTTACAACTCACCTGTCTCACCCACTCCATGAGGTCTACTCTTACAACTCACCTGTCTCACCCACTCCATGAGGTCTACTCTTACAACTCACCTGTCTCACCCACTCCATGAGGTCTACTCTTACAACTCACCTGTCTCACCCACTCCATGAGGTCTACTCTTACAACTCACCTGTCTCACGCACTCCATGAGGTCTACTCTTACAACTCACCTGTCTCACCCACTCCATGAGGTCTACTCTTACAACTCACCTGTCTCACCCACTCCATGAGGTCTACTCTTACAACTCACCTGTCTCACCCACTCTATGAGGTCTACTCTTACAACTCACCTGTCTCACCCACTCCATGAGGTCTCTCTTACAACTCACCTGTCTCACCCACTCCATGAGATCTACCTTTTACAACTCACCTGTCTCACCCACTCCATGAGGTCTACTCTTACAACACACCTGTCTCACCCACTCCATGAGGTATACTCTTACAACTCACCTGTCTCACCCACTCCATGAGGTCTACTCTTACAACACACCTGTCTCACCCACTCCATGAGGTATACTCTTACAACTCACCTGTCTCACCCACTCCATGAGGTCTACTCTTACAACTCACCCACTCCATGAGGTCTACTCTTACAACTCACCTGTCTCACCCACTCCATGAGGTCTACTCTTACAACACACCTGTCTCACCCACTCCATGAGGTCTACTCTTACAACTCACCTGTCTCACACACTCCATGAGGTCTACTCTTACAACTCACCTGTCTCACCCACTCCATGAGGTCTACTCTTACAACTCACCTGTCTCACCCACTCCATGAGGTCTACTCTTACAACTCACCTGTCTCACCCACTCCATGAGGTCTACTCTTACAACTCACCTGTCTCACCCACTCCATGAGGTCTACTCTTACAACTCACCTGTCTCACCCACTCCATGAGGTCTACTCTTACAACACACCTGTCTCACCCACTCCATGAGGTCTACTCTTACAACTCACCTGTCTCACCCACTCCATGAGATCTACCTTTTACAACTCACCTGTCTCACGCACTCCATGAGGTCTACTCTTACAACTCACCTGTCTCACCCACTCCATGAGGTCTACTCTTACAACTCACCTGTCTCACCCACTCCATGAGGTCTACTCTTACAACTCACCTGTCTCACCCACTCCATGAGGTCTACTCTTACAACTCACCTGTCTCACCCACTCCATGAGGTCTACTCTTACAACTCACCTGTCTCACCCACTCCATGAGGTCTACTCTTACAACTCACCTGTCTCACCCACTCCATGAGGTCTACTCTTACAACTCACCTGTCTCACCCACTCCATGAGGTCTACTCTTACAACTCACCTGTCTCACCCACTCCATGAGGTCTACTCTTACAACACACCTGTCTCACCCACTCCATGAGGTATACTCTTACAACTCACCTGTCTCACGCACTCCATGAGGTCTACTCTTACAACTCACCTGTCTCACCCACTCCATGAGGTCTACTCTTACAACTCACCTGTCTCACCCACTCCATGAGGTCTACTCTTACAACTCACCTGTCTCACGCACTCCATGAGGTCTACTCTTACAACTCACCTGTCTCACCCACTCCATGAGGTCTACTCTTACAACTCACCTGTCTCACGCACTCCATGAGGTCTACTCTTACAACTCACCTGTCTCACCCACTCCATGAGGTCTACTCTTACAACACACCTGTCTCACCCACTCCATGAGGTCTACTCTTACAACTCACCTGTCTCACGCACTCCATGAGGTCTACTCTTACAACTCACCTGTCTCACCCACTCCATGAGGTCTACTCTTACAACACACCTGTCTCACCCACTCCATGAGGTCTACTCTTACAACACACCTGTCTCACCCACTCCATGGGGTCTACTCTTACAACTCACCTGTCTCACCCACTCCATGAGATCTACCTTTTACAACTCACCTGTCTCACCCACTCCATGAGGTCTACTCTTACAACACACCTGTCTCACCCACTCCATGAGGTCTACTCTTACAACTCACCTGTCTCACGCACTCCATGAGGTCTACTCTTACAACTCACCTGTCTCACCCACTCCATGAGGTCTACTCCTACAACTCACCTGTCTCACCCACTCCATGAGGTCTACTCTTACAACTCGCCTGTCTCACCCACTCCATGAGGTCTACTCTTACAACTCACCTGTCTCACCCACTCCATGAGATCTACTCTTACAACTCACCTGTCTCACCCACTCCATGAGGTCTACTCTTACAACTCACCTGTCTCACCCACTCCATGAGGTCTACTCTTACAACTCACCTGTCTCACGCACTCCATGAGGTCTACTCTTACAACTCACCTGTCTCACCCACTCCATGAGGTCTACTCTTACAACACACCTGTCTCACCCACTCCATGAGGTCTACTCTTACAACACACCTGTCTCACCCACTCCATGAGGTCTACTCTTACAACTCACCTGTCTCACCCACTCCATGAGGTCTACTCTTACAACTCACCTGTCTCACCCACTCCATGAGGTCTACTCTTACAACTCACCTGTCTCACCCACTCCATGAGGTCTACTCTTACAACTCACCTGTCTCACCCACTCCATGAGGTCTACTCTTACAACTCACCTGTCTCACCCACTCCATGAGGTCTACTCTTACAACTCACCTGTCTCACGCACTCCATGAGGTCTACTCTTACAACTCACCTGTCTCACCCACTCCATGAGGTCTACTCTTACAACTCACCTGTCTCACCCACTCCATGAGGTCTACTCTTACAACTCACCTGTCTCACGCACTCCATGAGGTCTACTCTTACAACTCACCTGTCTCACCCACTCCATGAGGTCTACTCTTACAACTCACCTGTCTCACGCACTCCATGAGGTCTACTCTTACAACTCACCTGTCTCACCCACTCCATGAGGTCTACTCTTACAACACACCTGTCTCACCCACTCCATGAGGTCTACTCTTACAACTCACCTGTCTCACGCACTCCATGAGGTCTACTCTTACAACTCACCTGTCTCACCCACTCCATGAGATCTACTCTTACAACTCACCTGTCTCACCCACTCCATGAGATCTACCTTTTACAACTCACCTGTCTCACCCACTCCATGAGGTCTACTCTTACAACTCACCTGTCTCACCCACTCCATGAGATCTACTCTTACAACTCACCTGTCTCACCCACTCCATGAGGTCTACTCTTACAACTCACCTGTCTCACGCACTCCATGAGGTCTACTCTTACAACTCACCTGTCTCACCCACTCCATGAGATCTACCTTTTACAACTCACCTGTCTCACCCACTCCATGAGATCTACCTTTTACAACTCACCTGTCTCACCCACTCCATGAGGTCTACTCTTACAACACACCTGTCTCACCCACTCCATGAGGTCTACTCTTACAACTCACCTGTCTCACGCACTCCATGAGGTCTACTCTTACAACTCACCTGTCTCACCCACTCCATGAGATCTACTCTTACAACTCACCTGTCTCACCCACTCCATGAGATCTACCTTTTACAACTCACCTGTCTCACGCACTCCATGAGGTCTACTCTTACAACTCACCTGTCTCACCCACTCCATGAGATCTACTCTTACAACTCACCTGTCTCACCCACTCCATGAGATCTACCTTTTACAACTCACCTGTCTCACCCACACCATGAGGTCTACTCCTACAACTCACCTGTCTCACCCACTCCATGAGATCTACCTTTTACAACTCACCTGTCTCACCCACTCCATGAGATCTACCTTTTACAACTCACCTGTCTCACCCACACCATGAGGTCTACTCCTACAACTCACCTGTCTCACCCACTCCATGAGATCTACCTTTTACAACTCACCTGTCTCACCCACTCCATGAGATCTACCTTTTACAACTCACCTGTCTCACCCACTCCATGAGATCTACTCTTACAACTCACCTGTCTCACCCACTCCATGAGATCTACCTTTTACAACTCACCTGTCTCACCCACTCCATGAGATCTACCTTTTACAACTCACCTGTCTCACCCACTCCATGAGGTCTACTCTTACAACACACCTGTCTCACCCACTCCATGAGGTCTACTCTTACAACTCACCTGTCTCACGCACTCCATGAGGTCTACTCTTACAACTCACCTGTCTCACCCACTCCATGAGATCTACTCTTACAACTCACCTGTCTCACCCACTCCATGAGATCTACCTTTTACAACTCACCTGTCTCACCCACTCCATGAGGTCTACTCTTACAACTCACCTGTCTCACCCACTCCATGAGATCTACTCTTACAACTCACCTGTCTCACCCACTCCATGAGATCTACCTTTTACAACTCACCTGTCTCACCCACACCATGAGGTCTACTCCTACAACTCACCTGTCTCACCCACTCCATGAGATCTACCTTTTACAACTCACCTGTCTCACCCACTCCATGAGGTCTACTCTTACAACTCACCTGTCTCACCCACTCCATGAGGTCTACTCTTACAACTCACCTGTCTCACCCACTCCATGAGGTCTACTCTTACAACTCACCTGTCTCACACACTCCATGAGGTCTACTCTTACAACTCACCTGTCTCACCCACTCCATGAGGTCTACCTTTTACAACTCACCTGTCTCACCCACTCCATGAGGTCTACTCTTACAACTCACCTGTCTCACCCACTCCATGAGGTCTACTCTTACAACTCACCTGTCTCACACACTCCATGAGGTCTACTCTTACAACTCACCTGACTCACGCACTCCATGAGGTCTACTCTTACAACTCACCTGTCTCACACACTCCATGGGGTCTACTCTTACAACTCACCTGTCTCACCCACTCCATGAGGTCTACTCTTACAACTCACCTGTCTCACGCACTCCATGAGGTCTACTCTTACAACTCACCTGTCTCACCCACTCCATGAGGTCTACTCTTACAACTCACCTGTCTCACACACTCCATGAGGTCTACTCTTACAACTCACCTGTCTCACCCACTCCATGAGGTCTACTCTTACAACTCACCTGTCTCACACACTCCATGAGGTCTACTCTTACAACTCACCTGACTCACGCACTCCATGAGGTCTACTCTTACAACTCACCTGTCTCACACACTCCATGGGGTCTACTCTTACAACTCACCTGTCTCACGCACTCCATGAGGTCTACTCTTACAACTCACCTGTCTCACACACTCCATGAGGTCTACTCTTACAACTCACCTGTCTCACCCACTCTATGAGGTCTACTCTTACAACTCACCTGTCTCACGCACTCTATGAGGTATACTCTTACAACTCACCTGTCTCACCCACTCCATGAGGTCTACTCTTACAACTCACCTGTCTCACCCACTCCATGAGGTCTACTCTTACAACTCACCTGTCTCACCCACTCCATGAGGTCTACTCTTACAACTCACCTGTCTCACCCACTCCATGAGGTCTACTCTTACAACTCACCTGTCTCACGCACTCCATGAGGTCTACTCTTACAGTCTGGTTGCCACTCAGAGTGACAACGCACGCTGGAGTGCTTGGAGTCGCATCTAGTATAGCTACAACTGCCTCCGCCCCCATCCTCGTTGCCTAAAACAATCGAATATTAATTATTCGTGTGTCACCTTAAGGTCGCATAAACAGTAATAATATAGAGAGATCGCTGTTGTTATGATTGGCTGTGTAACTCACAAGAATTCTATCGAAGGCCGAAGGATTTCCGCCCCTCTGCACGTGTCCCAACACCGTTATCCTAACGTCCAACTCCAATCTCTCAGATATAACCTGTTTAACTAACTCCCCACTAATGGGCGAACCTTCGTCGTCTATCGCTCCTTCAGCTAAAATTATCGTACCAAGTCGCTTCCCGCGGCCTTTACTCTAATTAAATAAAAACAATGAGTTGTTAATCAATACAATATAATATAACCAGGATAGGATAGGGGCAACCCAAGTATAACATTACTTTATAAGCCCCTACATTAAAAAAAGGTTACACTGCGGGATACAGTCACAAACAATATAACCAATTTGCGCACCAAAGCAATGAATTATTGCAGCTACACAATAGACTCACATCCTCCAGTTTAGAACACAAATCGTCTTTCCAGGTTTTCGCGCTGGGAGGATCTTCCGGCATAAATACGAAGTCCGCAGCCGATGCTAGTCCGGTAACCAGGGCGAGGTAGCCGCAATGACGACCCATAACCTCCAGTATAAAGGTTCGCTGATGGCTGGATGCGGTCGTCGATATCGCGTCAACCGCGTCTATAATCCGATGCAGCGCTGAGTCCGTGCCGATAGTCATATCGGTTCCGCAGAAGTCGTTATCGATAGACCCGACCAGCCCAACAACGTTCAAATGTTGGCATTTATCGAACTGTTCCTTAGTGATTGTATCTGCAAAGAGAACCAACACTCCTTGTATCGAACTGTTACTTAGTGATTGTATCTGCAAAGAGAACCAACACTCCTTGTATCGAACTGTTCCTTAGTGATTGTATCTGCAAAGAGAACCAACACTCCTTGTATCGAACTGTTACTTAGTGATTGTATCTGCAAAGAGAACCAACACTCCTTGTATCGAACTGTTACTTAGTGATTGTATCTGCAAAGAGAACCAACACTCCTTGTATCGAACTGTTACTTAGTGATTGTATCTGCAAAGAGAACCAACACTCCTTGTATCGAACTGTTCCTTAGTGATTGTATCTGCAAAGAGAACCAACACTCCTTGTATCGAACTGTTCCTTAGTGATTGTATCTGCAAAGAGAACCAACACTCCTTGTATCGAACTGTTATTAGTGATTGTATCTGCAAAGAGAACCAACACTCCTTGTATCGAACTGTTACTTAGTGATTGTATCTGCAAAGAGAACCAACACTCCTTGTATCGAACTGTTCCTTAGTGATTGTATCTGCAAAGAGAACCAACACTCCTTGTATCGAACTGTTACTTAGTGATTGTATCTGCAAAGAGAACCAACACTCCTTGTATCGAACTGTTCCTTAGTGATTGTATCTGCAAAGAGAACCAACACTCCTTGTATCGAACTGTTATTAGTGATTGTATCTGCAAAGAGAACCAACACTCCTTGTATCGAACTGTTACTTAGTGATTGTATCTGCAAAGAGAACCAACACTCCTTGTATCGAACTGTTCCTTAGTGATTGTATCTGCAAAGAGAACCAACACTCCTTGTATCGAACTGTTACTTAGTGATTGTATCTGCAAAGAGAACCAACACTCCTTGTATCGAACTGTTCCTTAGTGATTGTATCTGCAAAGAGAACCAACACTCCTTGTATCGAACTGTTATTAGTGATTGTATCTGCAAAGAGAACCAACACTCCTTGTATCGAACTGTTACTTAGTGATTGTATCTGCAAAGAGAACCAACACTCCTTGTATCGAACTGTTCCTTAGTGATTGTATCTGCAAAGAGAACCAACACTCCTTGTATCGAACTGTTACTTTGTGATTGTATCTGCAAAGAGAACCAACACTCCTTGTATCGAACTGTTACTTAGTGATTGTATCTGCAAAGAGAACCAACACTCCTTGTATCGAACTGTTACTTAGTGATTGTATCTGCAAAGAGAACCAACACTCCTTGTATCGAACTGTTACTTAGTGATATCGTACACTCATATCGTCCTACCAACCCCACTAACTTACAGCCAATCATATCGTCCTTTACCTTGATACCAACCCCACTAACTTACAGCCAATCATAACGTCCTTTACCTTGCTACCAACCCCACTAACTTACAGCCAATCATATCGCCCTTTACCTTGCTACCAACCCCACTAACTTACTGCTTTTAAACAGTTCTGCAATTAATTCTGGCCACTCTCGACGAAATAAGTCAGCCCCGGTGAGACTTCCGTCTCCACCAATAACAATCAAGTTGGATATATTATGCAAAATGAGGTTGACTGCGGCCTTTAGACGGCCGGCCTTCTCTCTGAAATCCTTGGAGCGAGCGCTGCCGATAATCGTACCTCCCTGGAATGAAGGGAAAACAAAAGTTACTCGCTATTTATCTTAAAGGGAGGGTATGTGTGGGGGTGGGGAGGCATCGAAGGGGAATTGGGGGTATGTGTGGGGGTGGGGAGGCAGTGAAGGGGGGTGGAGGGTATGTGTGGGGGTGGGGAGGCATCGAAGGGGAATTGGGGGCATGTGTAGGGGTGGGGAGGCAGTGAAGGGGGATTGAGGGTATGTGTGGGGGTGGGGAGGCAGTGAAGGGGGATTGAGGGTATGTGTGGGGGTGGGGAGGCATCGAAGGGGAATTGGGGGTATGTGTAGGGGTGGGGAGGCATCGAAGGGGAATTGGGGGTATGTGTAGGGGTGGGGAGGCAGTGAAGGGGGGTGGAGGGTATGTGTGGGGGTGGGGAGGCATCGAAGGGGAATTGGGGGCATGTGTAGGGGTGGGGAGGCAGTGAAGGGGGATTGAGGGTATGTGTGGGGGTGGGGAGGCATCGAAGGGGAATTGGGGGTATGTGTAGGGGTGGGGAGGCAGTGAAGGGGGATTGAGGGTATGTGTGGGGGTGGGGAGGCAGTGAAGGGGGGTGGAGGGTATGTGTGGGGGTGGGGAGGCAGTGAAGGGGGGTGGAGGGTATGTGTGGGGGTGGGGAGGCAGTGAAGGGGGGTGGAGGGTATGTGTGGGGGTGGGGAGGCAGTGAAGGGGGGTGGAGGGTATGTGTGGGGGTGGGGAGGCAGTGAAGGGGGGTGGAGGGTATGTGTGGGGGTGGGGAGGCAGTGAAGGGGGATTGAGGGTATGTGTGGGGGTGGGGAGGCAGTGAAGGGGGATTGAGGGTATGTGTGGGGGTGGGGAGGCATCGAAGGGGAATTGGGGGTATGTGTAGGGGTGGGGAGGCAGTGAAGGGGGATTGAGGGTATGTGTGGGGGTGGGGAGGCAGTGAAGGGGGATTGAGGGTATGTGTGGGGGTGGTGAGGCAGTGAAGGGGGATTGAGGGTATGTGTGGGGGTGGGGAGGCAGTGAAGGGGGGTGGGGAGGCAGTGAAGGGGGGTGGAGGGTATGTGTGGGGAGGCAGTGAAGGGGGATTGAGGGTATGTGTGGGGGTGGGGAGGCAGTGAAAGGGGATTGAGGGTATGTGTGGGGGTGGGGAGGCAGTGAAGGGGGATGGAGGGTATGTGTGGGGGTGGGGAGGCAGTGAAGGGGGATTGAGGGTATGTGTGGGGGTGGGGAGGCAGTGAAGGGGGATTGAGGGTATGTGTGGGGGTGGGGAGGCATCGAAGGGGAATTGGGGGTATGTGTAGGGGTGGGGAGGCAGTGAAGGGGGATGGAGGGTATGTGTGGGGGTGGGGAGGCAGTCGAAGGGGGATTGGGGGTATGTGTGGGGGTGGGGAGGCAGTGAAGGGGGATTGAGGGTATGTGTGGGGGTGGGGAGGCAGTGAAGGGGGATTGAGGGTATGTGTGGGGGTGGGGAGGCAGTGAAGGGGGATTGAGGGTATGTGTGGGGGTGGGGAGGCAGTGAAGGGGGGTGGGGAGGCAGTGAAGGGGGGTGGAGGGTATGTGTGGGGAGGCAGTGAAGGGGGATTGAGGGTATGTGTGGGGGTGGGGAGGCAGTGAAGGGGGATTGAGGGTATGTGTGGGGGTGGGGAGGCAGTGAAGGGGGGTGGAGGGTATGTGTGGGGGTGGGGAGGCAGTGAAGGGGGATGGAGGGTATGTGTGGGGGTGGGGAGGCAGTGAAGGGGGATTGAGGGTATGTGTGGGGGTGGGGAGGCAGTGAAGGGGGGTGGAGGGTATGTGTGGGGGTGGGGAGGCAGTGAAGGGGGGTGGAGGGTATGTGTGGGGGTGGGGAGGCAGTGAATGGGAATTGAGGGTATGTGTGGGGGTGGGGAGGCAGTGAAGGGGGATTGAGGGTATGTGTGGGGGTGGGGAGGCAGTGAAGGGGGATTGAGGGTATGTGTGGGGGTGGGGAGGTAGTGAAGGGGGGTGGAGGGTATGTGTGGGGGTGGGGAGGTAGTGAAGGGGGGTGGAGGGTATGTGTGGGGGTGGGGAGGTAGTGAAGGGGGGTGGAGGGTATGTGTGGGGGTGGGGAGGCAGTGAAGGGGGGTGGAGGGTATGTGTGGGGGTGGGGAGGCAGTGAAGGGGGGTGGAGGGTATGTGTGGGGGTGGGGAGGCAGTGAAGGGGGATTGAGGGTATGTGTGGGGGTGGGGAGGTAGTGAAGGGGGGTGGAGGGTATGTGTGGGGGTGGGGAGGCAGTGAAGGGGGATTGAGGGTATGTGTGGGGGTGGGGAGGCAGTGAAGGGGGATTGAGGGTATGTGTGGGGGTGGGGAGGCAGTGAAGGGGGATTGAGGGTATGTGTGGGGGTGGGGAGGTAGTGAAGGGGGGTGGAGGGTATGTGTGGGGGTGGGGAGGCAGTGAAGGGGGGTGGAGGGTATGTGTGGGGGTGGGGAGGCAGTGAAGGGGGGTGGAGGGTATGTGTGGGGGTGGGGAGGCAGTGAAGGGGGGTGGAGGGTATGTGTGGGGGTGGGGAGGCAGTGAAGGGGGATTGAGGGTATGTGTGGGGGTGGGGAGGCAGTGAAGGGGGATTGAGGGTATGTGTGGGGGTGGGGAGGCAGTGAAGGGGGATGGAGGGTATGTGTGGGGGTGGGGAGGCAGTGAAGGGGGGTGGAGGGTATGTGTGGGGGTGGGGAGGCAGTGAAGGGGGATTGAGGGTATGTGTGGGGGTGGGGAGGTAGTGAAGGGGGGTGGAGGGTATGTGTGGGGGTGGGGAGGCAGTGAAGGGGGGTGGAGGGTATGTGTGGGGGTGGGGAGGCAGTGAAGGGGGGTGGAGGGTATGTGTGGGGGTGGGGAGGCAGTGAAGGGGGATGGAGGGTATGTGTGGGGGTGGGGAGGCAGTGAAGGGGGGTGGAGGGTATGTGTGGGGGTGGGGAGGCAGTGAAGGGGGGTGGAGGGTATGTGTGGGGGTGGGGAGGCAGTGAAGGGGGATTGAGGGTATGTGTGGGGGTGGGGAGGCAGTGAAGGGGGGTGGAGGGTATGTGTGGGGGTGGGGAGGCAGTGAAGGGGGATGGAGGGTATGTGTGGGGGTGGGGAGGCAGTGAAGGGGGGTGGAGGGTATGTGTGGGGGTGGGGAGGCAGTGAAGGGGGGTGGAGGGTATGTGTGGGGGTGGGGAGGCAGTGAAGGGGGGTGGAGGGTATGTGTGGGGGTGGGGAGGCAGTGAAGGGGGGTGGAGGGTATGTGTGGGGGTGGGGAGGCAGTGAAGGGGGATGGAGGGTATGTGTGGGGGTGGGGAGGCAGTGAAGGGGGATTGAGGGTATGTGTGGGGGTGGGGAGGCAGTGAAGGGGGGTGGAGGGTATGTGTGGGGGTGGGGAGGCAGTGAAGGGGGGTGGAGGGTATGTGTGGGGGTGGGGAGGCAGTGAAGGGGGATGGAGGGTATGTGTGGGGGTGGGGAGGCAGTGAAGGGGGGTGGAGGGTATGTGTGGGGGTGGGGAGGCAGTGAAGGGGGGTGGAGGGTATGTGTGGGGGTGGGGAGGCAGTGAAGGGGGGTGGAGGGTATGTGTGGGGGTGGGGAGGCAGTGAAGGGGGGTGGAGGGTATGTGTGGGGGTGGGGAGGCAGTGAAGGGGGGTGGAGGGTATGTGTGGGGGTGGGGAGGCAGTGAAGGGGGGTGGAGGGTATGTGTGGGGGTGGGGAGGCAGTGAAGGGGGGTGGAGGGTATGTGTGGGGGTGGGGAGGCAGTGAAGGGGGATGGAGGGTATGTGTGGGGGTGGGGAGGCAGTGAAGGGGGGTGGAGGGTATGTGTGGGGGTGGGGAGGCAGTGAAGGGGGGTGGAGGGTATGTGTGGGGGTGGGGAGGCAGTGAAGGGGGGTGGAGGGTATGTGTGGGGGTGGGGAGGCAGTGAAGGGGGATTGAGGGTATGTGTGGGGGTGGGGAGGCAGTGAAGGGGGGTGGAGGGTATGTGTGGGGGTGGGGAGGCAGTGAAGGGGGGTGGAGGGTATGTGTGGGGGTGGGGAGGCAGTGAAGGGGGATTGAGGGTATGTGTGGGGGTGGGGAGGCAGTGAAGGGGGGTGGAGGGTATGTGTGGGGGTGGGGAGGCAGTGAAGGGGGGTGGAGGGTATGTGTGGGGGTGGGGAGGCAGTGAAGGGGGGTGGAGGGTATGTGTGGGGGTGGGGAGGCAGTGAAGGGGGGTGGAGGGTATGTGTGGGGGTGGGGAGGCAGTGAAGGGGGGTGGAGGGTATGTGTGGGGGTGGGGAGGCAGTGAAGGGGGGTGGAGGGTATGTGTGGGGGTGGGGAGGCAGTGAAGGGGGGTGGAGGGTATGTGTGGGGGTGGGGAGGCAGTGAAGGGGGGTGGAGGGTATGTGTGGGGGTGGGGAGGCAGTGAAGGGGGATTGAGGGTATGTGTGGGGGTGGGGAGGCAGTGAAGGGGGGTGGAGGGTATGTGTGGGGGTGGGGAGGCAGTGAAGGGGGGTGGAGGGTATGTGTGGGGGTGGGGAGGCAGTGAAGGGGGGTGGAGGGTATGTGTGGGGGTGGGGAGGCAGTGAAGGGGGGTGGAGGGTATGTGTGGGGGTGGGGAGGCAGTGAAGGGGGGTGGAGGGTATGTGTGGGGGTGGGGAGGCAGTGAAGGGGGGTGGAGGGTATGTGTGGGGGTGGGGAGGCAGTGAAGGGGGATGGAGGGTATGTGTGGGGGTGGGGAGGCAGTGAAGGGGGGTGGAGGGTATGTGTGGGGGTGGGGAGGCAGTGAAGGGGGGTGGAGGGTATGTGTGGGGGTGGGGAGGCAGTGAAGGGGGGTGGAGGGTATGTGTGGGGGTGGGGAGGCAGTGAAGGGGGGTGGAGGGTATGTGTGGGGGTGGGGAGGCAGTGAAGGGGGGTGGAGGGTATGTGTGGGGGTGGGGAGGCAGTGAAGGGGGGTGGAGGGTATGTGTGGGGGTGGGGAGGCAGTGAAGGGGGGTGGAGGGTATGTGTGGGGGTGGGGAGGCAGTGAAGGGGGGTGGAGGGTATGTGTGGGGGTGGGGAGGCAGTGAAGGGGGGTGGAGGGTATGTGTGGGGGTGGGGAGGCAGTGAAGGGGGGTGGAGGGTATGTGTGGGGGTGGGGAGGCAGTGAAGGGGGATGGAGGGTATGTGTGGGGGTGGGGAGGCAGTGAAGGGGGGTGGAGGGTATGTGTGGGGGTGGGGAGGCAGTGAAGGGGGGTGGAGGGTATGTGTGGGGGTGGGGAGGCAGTGAAGGGGGGTGGAGGGTATGTGTGGGGGTGGGGAGGCAGTGAAGGGGGATTGAGGGTATGTGTGGGGGTGGGGAGGCAGTGAAGGGGGGTGGAGGGTATGTGTGGGGGTGGGGAGGCAGTGAAGGGGGGTGGAGGGTATGTGTGGGGGTGGGGAGGCAGTGAAGGGGGGTGGAGGGTATGTGTGGGGGTGGGGAGGCAGTGAAGGGGGGTGGAGGGTATGTGTGGGGGTGGGGAGGCAGTGAAGGGGGGTGGAGGGTATGTGTGGGGGTGGGGAGGCAGTGAAGGGGGGTGGAGGGTATGTGTGGGGGTGGGGAGGCAGTGAAGGGGGGTGGAGGGTATGTGTGGGGGTGGGGAGGCAGTGAAGGGGGGTGGAGGGTATGTGTGGGGGTGGGGAGGCAGTGAAGGGGGGTGGAGGGTATGTGTGGGGGTGGGGAGGCAGTGAAGGGGGATTGAGGGTATGTGTGGGGGTGGGGAGGCAGTGAAGGGGGGTGGAGGGTATGTGTGGGGGTGGGGAGGCAGTGAAGGGGGGTGGAGGGTATGTGTGGGGGTGGGGAGGCAGTGAAGGGGGATGGAGGGTATGTGTGGGGGTGGGGAGGCAGTGAAGGGGGGTGGAGGGTATGTGTGGGGGTGGGGAGGCAGTGAAGGGGGGTGGAGGGTATGTGTGGGGGTGGGGAGGCAGTGAAGGGGGATGGAGGGTATGTGTGGGGGTGGGGAGGCAGTGAAGGGGGGTGGAGGGTATGTGTGGGGGTGGGGAGGCAGTGAAGGGGGGTGGAGGGTATGTGTGGGGGTGGGGAGGCAGTGAAGGGGGGTGGAGGGTATGTGTGGGGGTGGGGAGGCAGTGAAGGGGGGTGGAGGGTATGTGTGGGGGTGGGGAGGCAGTGAAGGGGGATGGAGGGTATGTGTGGGGGTGGGGAGGCAGTGAAGGGGGGTGGAGGGTATGTGTGGGGGTGGGGAGGCAGTGAAGGGGGGTGGAGGGTATGTGTGGGGGTGGGGAGGCAGTGAAGGGGGGTGGAGGGTATGTGTGGGGGTGGGGAGGCAGTGAAGGGGGGTGGAGGGTATGTGTGGGGGTGGGGAGGCAGTGAAGGGGGGTGGAGGGTATGTGTGGGGGTGGGGAGGCAGTGAAGGGGGGTGGAGGGTATGTGTGGGGGTGGGGAGGCAGTGAAGGGGGGTGGAGGGTATGTGTGGGGGTGGGGAGGCAGTGAAGGGGGATTGAGGGTATGTGTGGGGGTGGGGAGGCAGTGAAGGGGGGTGGAGGGTATGTGTGGGGGTGGGGAGGCAGTGAAGGGGGGTGGAGGGTATGTGTGGGGGTGGGGAGGCAGTGAAGGGGGGTGGAGGGTATGTGTGGGGGTGGGGAGGCAGTGAAGGGGGGTGGAGGGTATGTGTGGGGGTGGGGAGGCAGTGAAGGGGGGTGGAGGGTATGTGTGGGGGTGGGGAGGCAGTGAAGGGGGGTGGAGGGTATGTGTGGGGGTGGGGAGGCAGTGAAGGGGGGTGGAGGGTATGTGTGGGGGTGGGGAGGCAGTGAAGGGGGGTGGAGGGTATGTGTGGGGGTGGGGAGGCAGTGAAGGGGGGTGGAGGGTATGTGTGGGGGTGGGGAGGCAGTGAAGGGGGGTGGAGGGTATGTGTGGGGGTGGGGAGGCAGTGAAGGGGGGTGGAGGGTATGTGTGGGGGTGGGGAGGCAGTGAAGGGGGTGGAGGGTATGTGTGGGGGTGGGGAGGCAGTGAAGGGGGGTGGAGGGTATGTGTGGGGGTGGGGAGGCAGTGAAGGGGGGTGGAGGGTATGTGTGGGGGTGGGGAGGTAGTGAAGGGGGGTGGAGGGTATGTGTGGGGGTGGGGAGGCAGTGAAGGGGGGTGGAGGGTATGTGTGGGGGTGGGGAGGCAGTGAAGGGG